>JACXGK010000725.1:0-28979 GCA_016801125.1 Novumbra hubbsi
CACAGACACACAGCATGCTCGCTCAACGCACAGACACACAGCATGCTCGCTCAACGCACAGACACACAGCATGCTCGCTCAACGCACAGACACACAGCATGCTCGCTCAACGCACAGACACACAGCATGCTCGCTCAACGCACAGACACACAGCATGCTCGCTCAACGCACCGACACACAGCATGCTCGCTCAACGCACCGACACACAGCATGCTCGCTCAACGCACCGACACACAGCATGCTCGCTCAACGCACCGACACACAGCATGCTCGCTCAACGCACCGACACACAGCATGCTCGCTCAACGCACAGACACACAGCATGCTCGCTCAACGCACAGACACACAGCATGCTCGCTCAACCCACCGACACACAGCATGCTCACAGGGCTTAGGTCTCAAACATGTGCATCTGTCCCCACATTAACTGAATGATTTCCAACCAGGATCTATAATAAGTATTGATGTGATACTAAGCGGATTGATTTCCCTTCCTGTCATCTCCCTCTTCAGGACAGACGACTGCTTCTGTGCGTCCAGGAAGCTGGATGCCGCTTCCACAGAGGCTAAGTTCTTACAGGACCTAGGCTTCCGTATGCTAAACTGTGGCCGGACCGACTTGGTGAAACAGGCAGTCAATCTGCTGGGGCCAGGCGGCATCAACAGTATGAGTGAACAGGTTAGATACAAGCTTTGTGAAGCAGGAATGCACCCAGGCACGCAAACACACACGTGCGGTTGCACACATTTAAAAACACACACTAAATTGCACACACACACACTAATCTTCTCCACCAGCCGCATTCATATTTCATGGGAAACACAGTTTTTAGTTTGAAGCTTTTCTGAGCTTGTGAAACCATTCCCTCCAGACAGCCTGTCTTTGATGTTTAGATTGACTGAGGTGCCCAGTGGAAACGTCTTGGCTTTTCCCAGCGTCTTAGTGTTGGAGAACCATGCTCCTCAGAGTGTTTCCATGACATTCCGTACATGCTAGTTAATCCACAGTGTTTTCCTGACATATGCTACATGCTAGCTAATCGCCTGAGTGTTTCCATGACATACGCGAAATTATAGTTAATTCTCAGTGTTTGCATGACATACGCTAAATGATAGTTAATCCTCAGTGTTCCATGACATACGCTACATGCTAGTTAATCGTCTGAATGTTTCCATGTCATACGCTACATGCTAGTTAATCCTAGGTTTTTCCATGACATTTGCTACATGCTAGTTTATCGTCTGAATGTTTTCATGACATAGGCTACATGCTAGTTAATCCAATTGTCTAAAAGGGAACGACATACACTACATGCTAGTTAATCCTCTAAATGTTTCCATGACATACGCTACATGCTAGGTATTCCGAGTGGATAAAAGGGAACTTTCACACACGGCATCCAAGTTGGCACAAGTCGGAGGATGACCCTCATTGCCATGTGTTTGAAGCCTTAGGCTGTGTTCATGTAACCAAACTGCTGTGATGAGTAAATTTACCTACGTTCTGACAGTTTGTGTTGGGTGTCTGAGTTATTGCCAAAGAGAAGGAACAAATGGGAATCAATTCACAGTATGAGAAACACTGTCACCCGAACGGGTCTTTGACATCTACTTTATAAGCTTCATGAAATTCAGAAAGAAAACATCTGGGCAATCAGTCAAACATCCCACTAGTCTCCTCTAACTGTCAAGTGACCTCCATGTCCTCTGACACCCTCTGTGATCGGTCAACCAGGGGATGACTCCTCTGATGTATGCCTGTGTGAGAGGGGATGAGGCCATGGTCCAGATGTTGCTGGACGCTGGAGCCGACATCAACAGTGAGGTCCGTATAGAACAAGTTTTTTGGACTGACTTATGTGGTATGTTTTGTGGAATGAGCTGTAAAATGAGTTGTGTACATTTGAGTTGTGTGCTACTTTGTGCGTAATGAGTTCTGTGATATTTTTCGTGGAACGAGTTGTGTGGATTAAGTGTGAAGCCTTATCCCAGCCTGATCTAGCCAACTTATGTGGACTTTTATTATGATGTGACGAAGACCATATCCGTTGGCTTGACTGCACCAGCAGATCTGGGATGATGAGTGTGTGTGTGTGTGTGTGTGTGTGTGTGTGTGAGACCCGGTTAGATCCAGCCTGTGTTGTCCCTCATCTGTTCCCATTCCTCTGCTGTGGCTGTGAGTGTATAGTCAGAGGGCCATAATCACCAGGCCACCCAGAGGTCCCAGTACACAACATCATAGTGTCAGTTGGTGGCCCCTGTCCAGTGACTGAAATCTTGCTAGATTTGTTCCCTGAATGGACAAGAGGTATCTGTTATTCTCTCCAGTTAGGCCTAATTGCTCTCCAGGTCATTGCTATGGGAATATGTTCTTAGTCACTGTTAAATTGTAAATATTAGGAATACTGGTAAGTCTGTCTGCTAAATTGTCCCTGGTAAGCTCGTCTGTTTGTAGATTTCCTGACTGTGGCCTGTTGTGCTGTACTGAGCCTCTGTTAGTCACCTCATGACTGTAAACCACCAGACATCATTTCAGAGTTCATGTCAGCCATGACAGTAGTGACCCCGGAGGGAAAGCACTCAACACAACACCCCAACAAAGGTTTTAATGCTCAGCAGCAAAAGAAGAGTAAAGGTTAAGATAGATTGGAGGCTTGGTTAATTTGAACGCACATTCTCTCCGTGAGGTCAGAACTTGTCATAATTGCTGAAATAATGAATCAAAATAAAGTTAAATGGAGCATGCACTGTTTATTTAGTTTTGAAGCATTGCTCGCATAGACACACACACCATTCAGATTTAAAAAGGAATAAAAAAGTGATGCTTCTGTGCAAACTCAAAGTGATTAAGGAAAGTAAATTAAAGTAAAAGCAAATTACAGAAGTAAGTTTGAAATGAGTCTCTTAGCTCCAGAGGCTCTGGGAGATGCTTGAGGGAATAATGAGTTTGTGTGCTTCGTTCACGGGTCTCTGCTCACAGCATCACATTCATACGCTCCAAGCCGGTGTCTCAGCCCCTGACTAACGGTTTGCCTGAGAGGAAACATGGTCTAATTACCGAGGTCACCTTAGGTTAGCCTTGGACTCTGAGTGCACCCAGACATATCATGGTGCGAATATTGTGGTACTACAGTATCAGAGAAGACAGCAGGAAAAATCAGGACAAAGACAAAACCAGATGGATTCTATTGAGTTGTTTAGAAACAAGACATGCTATTGTGTGCAGAATGTCTGTTTTTGCTAATTGCCTCTGGGTTGTATTCATTGGATATGTTTTGGGAGGTTTTGCAATGGAAAAAACGTATTTCGTTAAATCCTTTGTTTCTCCTTAATTTGTTATCTGATGAATACAAACCAGCTCTCATTTAGATTCCCCCCCCCCCTTTAGCTGCCTGTCTTTGCTGCATAGACTAGCAATTTAATGGCTTTATATCTCTCTCCCTTGAACCTCCCTGATGACTCCCCAGGTGCCCAACACTGTGCATAAGCACCCCTCAGTGTACCCCGAAACGCGCCAGGGAACACCTCTCACTTTCGCTGTGTTACACGGACATGTACCTGTCGTGCAGGTAGTGACATCATTCTTTCTCACCTCATCGTGTTTCCTGTTCACCTCTGATTGGGTCATGCAGGATGGGGGTCAATTCCATTCTACTTTATACAATTCAAGTTCATATTTATATTTATTTTGTGTTGTTGAAAAGGATCAAGATTGAGGACGTTTTTGTTCTCCAAAATTTACTGAATTGAAAATGGATTGATCCAAATCTTGGTGTTTTGTTTGTTGTCATAAAAATACGGCTCAAGTGTTTCTTCTTCATCCCACTATGTATGTTGTGTCTGTTGAATGTTCATTGAGTACAGGGTGACCTGAGCTTAAAAACCTAATGGAAACTGGTTGAAATGGAAACATTCACTTCTGTCCTATTTTACCGTCAGAGAAGTACTGGTCTGAACGACTGGCTGATTGTCCACTTGGTTCACTCAGAGTGCATGAAACACATCCTGCTTTAAGTAATCTGTCTGCTAATGGTCACAAAAGACAGAGGAACAATGCAATGATTTTTCCACTAAGTGATTGAATGAATTAACTGTACTTCTCAAATGAAAAGACGTTGCATCCCTTTTTCCATGACATCATCAAGGGGTTTTGGAGGAAAAAGGACAGAATGCAGAAAAATATGCATTCGTGGTTGAATACTAAATGCACTCTTTGAGTCTCTTTAGTGTAAAGTAAAAACACTTGTAATGTTTAGTCTGAATTTGTGGTTAGGCGTTTGAAGTTCACCATTTCCCAAGGCATCTTTTCTACCAGGCTATTATACAGTATACCATCTATACTACTGATATCCAGTGAGGGTCAGGTTGTGAGTCGAACTCTGAGATCAACTGAGATGTGATGGTGACCCATAAGAAAGCCAGGACCCCCTGATTCACCCCCCCCCCCCCCGCCTCACTCTTGCCCTCCACAGCTGCTCCTGGATGCCCGGGCCAACGTTGAGGGCTCGCTACAGGATGGCATGGAGAACTACACTGAGAGCCCACTGCAGCTGGCCTCCGCAGCAGGTACAACTGGCTAACCATCATGGCTGGCATTACCACCACACCCCTGGCTGGCATTACCACCACACCCCTGGCTGGCATTACCACCACACCCCTGGCTGGCATTACCACCACACAATTATTCAGCACTGTTATAAATTTAGCTGCTATTCTTCAGGGAGCATTAAGCCTACACACCTGCAAACACGGGCGCACACACAGAAACAAATACACATCCTCACACGGCAACACTTGCAAACATATTCCCATATGGAAAGGCTCACCATTGGTCCTATGTAGAGTGGCATTGGAGGACCTAAATATACACACAACATCTGCACCCAGCCACAAACAGACGCAGCACACTGCTTACCAACTGTCTTCATGTGGTCCTGCCTCCACCCAGGTAACTTTGAGCTGGTCTGTCTGCTGTTAGAGAGAGGGGCAGATCCTATGCTGGGCACCATGTATCGAAATGGCATCTCTACAGCCCCTCAGGGAGACATGAACTCATACAGTTTGGCAGCAGCACATGGACACAGGTATGACACCCACATCCTTCATAATACATGACTGGAGAAGAACCTACACCCTTCACCCAGCAGGACAGGGGTAGAACTTACACCCTTCACCCAGCAGGACAGGGTAGAACTTACACCCTTCACCCAGCAGGACTGGGTAGAACCTACACCCTTCACCCAGCAGGACAGGGGTAGAACTTACACCCTTCACCCAGCAGGACAGGGGTAGAACTTACACCCTTCACCCAGCAGGACAGGGGTAGAACTTACACCCTTCACCCAGAAGGACAGGGGTAGAACTTACACCCTTCACCCAGCAGGACAGGGGTAGAACATACACCCTTCACTCAGCAGGACAGGGGTAGAACTTACACCCTTCACCCAGCAGGATAGAAGTAGAACCCACGCCCCTCACAAAGCAGGACAGGAACAGATTCTAAACCTCTCACACAGCAGGACAGTGATAGAAACCACACCCTTTCTCAAAGGAGTACGGCGGTAAAACCCACAGCTTGCACACAGCAGGTGCAGAGGCTTCAGTTTCTACAGTACCACCGCCAACACATTGTCTGCTAACCTCGTTGCGCAGGAACGTGTTCCGTAAGCTGCTGTCACAGGCCGAGAAGGGGAAGGCCGATGTGCTGTCCCTGGAGGAGATCCTGGCCGAGGGTACAGAGGAGGAGAGAGGCCTGGAGGAGAGGAGCCCTTCTCAGCTGGACTTGGTCCGGACAGGCAAGGCAAAGCTCAAGGCCCTAAAAGAAGCTATGTACCACAGCTCTGAACACGGACACGTGGACATCACCATCGACATACGTAGCTTAGGTTAGTACATTCTTTCAAGGGTTAGTACGTGTTGTTGTATGTCACTAGTGACATAATCTGTTGTTACGGTGACGGTTCGTTATTATATCCCCATAGATACATACAACTTGGCCGTGAGCGTTCCAGTAACTCCTCATCGGATAGAACTCGGTTGGTTTATTCCAGCCTTCATCTTGTTGCCACCCTCCTCTTGCATGGAGGCTCAGTAAATCAATCGACTACATCAGAAACATATCGAGTATCTGGATGCATGTCGGCGATCCAGCGAAGGGCCAAGAAATGAGACCGTTTTATTCTGATTGGTGATTTTAATTCACAGATCTGAAAGCTTTTTGAGATGTTCCAATTCCTCTGCCCCATAGGGGCTCATGTTTGGTTTTCAGGGTGTTTAGTCTTTTTTTAATCTCTGTGTTGCTGTCATGATCAACCTCATATTGGGACCTTTCTGGTTTAATAATGGAAACAGTTTCAGGTCAAGTACATGTTAACTACATGCATTTGTAAACATCATGTACAGAATGTTTCCGCAGGCTTTCTCCATTGGGATAGATATGCACAGCGTGTTTCACTGTACTTGATGCGTTTGCATCGAAGATACGTGTGTCTAGATGTTATTCCTGTGGTGTTTATAGAGCAGCTCTTGTTTTTGTAGTTGAGGATGATGATGATTTTCCAGTGGAGTGAAGACCTGGCAGTCAGTCTCCTCATTGCACTAAGTTTTGTTAGTGTGGTAGCTCGTTAATCACGACTGCATAAGCCACATGAAGCCTATATGTTGAGAGTGTTTTGACTTATACATGACTGGATGGAGGAGATCTGTGTAGGCAGGAACATTCTAACCAATAAGGTGTCAGAGTCCCATGTCAACAACAGTGTGTGGGTGGCTGTCTGTGACTGTGTAAGTAATGCTTTAGTGAAAATGTTCCTTTGTGTGTGTATGTGACAGTTTGTTTTTCAATCACATTTATTTTACAAAGGCCTTTTTACAGCCGCAGTTGTCACAACGTAACTGGTTATACAAATACAAGCAGAAAACAAGATAAGTAGGGAACAACAAATGCGTGTACAGTGGCTAAGAAAAACAAGCATCTGAACCAAGGAAGAAACCTAGAGAGGAGCCGGACCTTTCTGGCTGTATCGGGAGAAAATTCTAGGACATTTTAAGGCCACATCAATAGTTTGCCGTTTGTTTGTGTGTGTGCCATAGGAGTGCCCTGGACGCTGCACACCTGGCTTGAGTCTCTGAGGACGTGTTTCCTACAGCACCGGAGACCCCTGATCCAGGGCCTCCTCAAGGAGTTCAACTGTATTGAGGAGGAGGAGTACACCCAGGAGCTGGTCACTCACGGCCTGCCCCTCCTCTTTCAGATTCTCAGAGCCAGCAAGGTGACCAATAGCATGTCTCCTTTTCCGAAAGCGTCTCCGGTTCTCTTGTTCATGGTGACCATGATTGGCTACATGTATTATACAAGTGTGTATATATATATCTCCCTTTCTGTGTTCTGCTTTTCTCCATGTCTGCATCACACATTTTCTTTGCTGTCAACTGTGTTCACACAAACAACGGAAAGGAATGTGGGAGGAACTTCAAAAAGTGTGAAGGGTGTCATCTCTCCTGGTCTCGTCATCAGAACCCGTTCTCATCCAATTGCTTTGTTAGGTAGACAGTAGAGAGGACGTGAGGACTATGAAAGGTTCTTCCCTGTGTCCTCGGTCCTTCAGCTTCCCCCTCCTGCTTCACAGCCCCTTAAGCCATAACCCCCGGCTGTTGTTTTTCCTTTGCATAATAAGGGATAATATTGCTTGGGCTCGCTGGATTCTGGCTGTATCCAGATAGGTCGTGGTCTAAAGTGGTGCACTTGCGTGCTTTCCGGAACACAGCCTTTTCGTCTTGTGATTATATAAGCAGCTCCAAAATGACTGCCGAACCCCCCCGGGGCCCAATCCATTTCAATTAGTGCATTGATTCATGATACATGGCCCGCGCTTGCGTTCATTCTTCAAAAACCCACCCCTCTTTTTTTCCGTCCCCTCGCGATTCATGGTGGCATTAGATCCAACGTCATGTCTCCAGAATACATCAGAACAGGAGATTGCCATCTGCCATCTCCTGTCTAACTGTTGGCCGGCCAAGTAATTGGATGTATGCATTACTTCTATTACATCTAACAGAGCCGATGAACACACTTATGTGCATGCAGTCACACACAGAAGGAGATGCGCGTACACACACACACTGCCCTTGTCTCTGTCAGGGATGATCTATGGCGGAGGCAGTGACCCCATCTCTCTGAGAGCCCAGGGACCCCCGTCACTGTCTGTCAAATTTTTTGATGTGGGACTCCAAGGTGGAGAACGTCCATATTTCTCAACACTGACTGAGTGCATGTGCGTGTCAATCTGTGTGTGTCTTTTTCTGCCTCTTTTTGTAATGCAGACATACACAACACGCAGATACATGCAGACACACACACACTACACACACCACACAGACAGACACACACCACACAGACAGACACACACCACACAAACAAACACACACCCAAACCGAAACACACCACACCAACACACATACACACACGCACACACAAACGGTGTGCAGAGAACATATATTTGTTTTTCTGTTGAGGCTAAGAAATGATAAATCTTACGTGTTATTCTTTACTGGGTCTCAATAAGGACAAACATCAGCTGTCCATGGGACACCTTTTAATTGCTGTTGTTTGTACAGCTACGCTAGCTTAGCCTGTGTAAAGCAGAAAACACACACTAGAAACTGCTCAAGCCTTATAGGGAGTGACCTTGCTGGTAATTGGTGTTAGTGGCAACTTTCAAGCGTGGTGCAGGAAAACAGACTTGTTGACTGCACATGGGATTTGTTACATAGGACACAGCTGTCCCCCGTCTCCCCCTCTGTGGAGCCTGGGGTCGCACATAGTCTACTCAGACACATCCCCTAGAGGAAAGAGGCCCAGTCTTCTCCGAGAGACCCACAGATGATGTGTTTACGTTCTCCATACTGGTCTGACACGTAGCACGTTACCACAATATTATAAACCGGCTGGTTCTAGACCACATATAGGAAGTGAGGTTTTGTGGTGCGTGATAAATGTTGATTGTGTATGTTTACGGTATTTGTTCATTGTATCATTTCATGGTATTTGTTTATTGTGTATGTTCGTGGTATATGCTCGTGCTACAGTGGGGCAAAAAAGTATTTAGTCAGCCACCAATTGTGCAAGTTCTCCCACTGAAAAAGATGAGGCCTGTAATTTTCATCACAGGTACACTTCAACTATGACAAAATGAAAAAAGAAAATGAGAAAGAAAATCACATTGTAGGATTTTTAATGAATTTAATTGCAAATTATGGTGGAAAATAAGTATTTGGTCACCTACAAACAAGCAAGATTTCTGGCTCTCACAGACCTATAACTTCTCCTTTAAGAGGCTCCTCTGTCCTCCACTCGTTACCTGTATGAATGGCACCTGTTTGAACTTGTTATCAGTATAAAAGACACCTGTCCACAACCTCAAACAGTCACACTCCAAACTCCACTATGGCCAAGACCAAAGAGCTGTCAAAGGACACCAGAAACAAATTTATAGACCTGCACCAGGCTGGGAAGACTGAATCTGCAATAGGTACGCAGCTTGGTGTGAAGAAATCAACTGTGGGAGCAATTATTAGGAAATGGAAGACATACAAGACCACTGATAATCTCCCTCGATCTGGGGCTCCACGCAAAATCTCACCCCGTGGGGTCAAAATGATCACAAGAACGGTGAACAAAAATCCCAGAACCACACGGGGGGACGTAGTGAATGACCTGCAGATAGCTGGGACCAAAGTAACTAAGCCTACCATCAGTAACACACTACGCCGCCAGGGACTCAAATCCTGCAGTGCCAGACGTGTCCCCCTGCTGAAGCCAGTACATGTCCAAGCCAGAGAGTATTTGGATGATCCAGAAGAAGATTGGGAGAATGTCATATGGTCAGATGAAACCAAAATAGAACTTTTTGGTAAAAACTCAACTCGACGTGTTTGGAGGACAAAGAATGCTGAGTTGCATCAAAAAAACACCATACCTAGTGTGAAGTATTTGGGTGGAAACATCATGCTTTGGGGTTGTTTTCCTGCAAAGGGACCAGGACGACTGATCTGTGTAAAGGACAGAATGAATAAGGCCATGTATCGTGAGATTTTGAGTGAAAACCTCCTTCCATCAGCTAGGGCCTTGAAGATGAAACGTGGGTCTTTCAGCATGACAATGATCCCAAACACACCGCCCAGGCAACGAAGGAGTGGCTTCGTAAGAAGCATTTCAGGGTCCTGGGGTGGCCTAGCCAGTCTCCAGATCTCAACCCCATAGAAAATCTTTGGAGGTAGTTGAAAGTCTGTGTTGCCCTGCAACAGCCACAAAACATCACTGCTGTAGAGGAGATCTGCATGGAGGAATGGGCCAAAATACCAGCAACAGTGTGTGACAACCTTGTGAAGACTTACAGAAAACGTTTGACCTCTGTCATTGCCAACAAAGGGTATACAACAAAGTATTGAGAAACATTTGTTATTGACCAAATACTTATTTTCCAAAATAATTTGCAATTCAATTCATAAAAAAAATCCTACAATGTGATTATCTGGATTTTTGTCTGTCATAGTTGAAGTGTACATATGGTGAAAATTACAAGCCTCTCATTTTTTTCAGTGGGGGAACTTGCACAATAGGTGGCTGACTAAATACTTTTTTGCCGCACTGTATATGCTGCTCGTTCTATATGCTGCTCGTTCTATATGCTGCTCGTGCTATATGCTGCTCGTGCTATATGCTGCTCGTGCTATATGCTGCTCGTGCTATATGCTGCTCGTGCTATATGCTGCTCGTGCTATATGCTGGTCTTTTTTATGCTATATATTCATGGTATACTGTGCATTATGTTGTACCCAAAACAGCCTTTACCCATGATGGGTTGATCACATTCCACACCTCTTTGTGCCTTATTATTTAAATATAGTTGCTGCAAAATTTCCTTAGTCACCCATCAACTGATGAAATGTGTTCCACTGAGCCTCTGTTGTTTGCATATGTCCTCTGTTGTCCTCCTGAAAGCATCAATTAAAAATCTATTCACTGATTGACAGTGAACGCTGGGGCTTTTTTGGCCTTGTGACTTTGATTACTGTGACTCTGAATGTGGTGGTAAATATCTGTATTAGAGCTTTGACAATAAGTCCGAATGATCGACACAGACTATAGCGACAACTTATCTCAGGCATTCATCTGATATTGTTTGTGTTGATAAACGTTCCAGTCAGAAATGAAGTACTTCTTCTCATCTGGGAGTGGTTAATTGAACATTTGATGGCTATAACCAACAACATTGTATTAGTACTTTAAATGATCATAAATGAAGTGCACATGTATGTTGTGTTTATCTGTATTGTATCACTTCAGGCAATATGTATCTGCCCGGGTCTAATCTAAACATATGTCCGTCTCCTGTACATTGTCCTACCTTCTTGCATTGTTGGATCCTGCCTGGGACAGAATGAAGTAATCAGTCAGCAGCTGTCAGTGGTCTTTACCCAGTGCTATGGGCCGTATCCCGTTCCCAAACTAACTGAGATCAAGAGGAAACAGACGTCACGCCTGGGTAAGCTGGACAGTACTTTATTACCTAGAACTAAATAACACTTCTGCTGTAGTGTGTGCATTACCCTGGCCAGATGAGTGTTTTAATGTGCCATCTAGTGGCCAAAGGCTGTAATGCCCTTACCATTTATTGTGATTTGCAAGAAATGAATGTGTTTCTTCCAGACCCTCACTTCCTGAACAACAAAGAGATGTCGGACGTGACCTTCCTGGTGGAGGGGAAGCCCTTTTATGCCCACAAAGTCCTGCTTTTTACGGCATCCAGCAGGTCAGAACACTGCACTATGTTTCTTTTTCACAGGCAAACGTACACATACACACATTTTATATTGTTAATTTGAGACCTTAAATAAAAGAAACTTTTAGTAAGGATTTCAGTCTCCTGAAGGATAGTACTGTAAGTTTGCACAGAATCTGGGGTGGATATTTAAGCAGCTTGTCAGCAAATGTCAGTCAAATAAGCAATACACCTGACAACTCACTAACAACAACTATATTTAGTTTATTATGGAGTCTAGAAAACCCGTTATCATCAGCATTGAACCACGTTCGTCTGATATTAGAGTGTAAGACCACCTGTCCCCAGGTAGATATCCGGTCTCTTTCTCCTCTCGGTCGATACCAGGTCAAACTACCTCCCCTCAGTAGATGCCCGGTCAGACTACCTTCCCTCGGTAGGTAGGTAGAGGTAGTCTCTCGCTTAGTCTCTGTTAGACCAGGTGATCAAACTCCCAAGCCCAGGAGTACTTATACATAACTCAAAATGACCAATGCTGAGATCATGGGATCCTTGGGTCATGGGATCTTTGGGTCATTTGGGACCCCAAAATCCGCCTGGCAGAACCTTGACCTTTTGACCTCTCAGGAGGTCATCCTTTGTTTTAGAATGATGTCCTTTAAATTTTGGACTCTGAAAACCCATAACTTGAAGATGGAAGAATAGTTAACATTGTTTGAGAAGACTTAATGAGTTTATTAGTAACAATGTTTGAAGAGAATACAAAAAACTTATGTTGACATGTAGTTGCTGTTATTGAGGAGCTCAAAGTGTTCTCCAATAGATCATATCAGATTAACCCCTGAAAAAATGTATAGTTTTTTTCCATGCAATCATGAAAAACAGTGTTATTGTGGTCGAGATTTGGAAGGTTTATGCTTTACAGAAATACAAATCATTCTTTGCAGCTGACTGTCCCCTACATCGTGAAAAAAAAACGTAGGCTTCTATATTTTATAATTCCGGAGATATAAATAGAAATGTAACAGGTGCGCTTTTCAACGCAAAATTTACTCTAAGAGATTTCAGTCAAGATATGGAAGGCTTCTACTTTGCAGAAATACACAACCAACAAGTCATTCTTTGCAGCTGACTGTCCCCTATAACATGTAAAGAACCGTAGGCTTCTATCTTTAAGCAATCTGGGGATATGAATACAAATGTAGTTGCAATGATATTGACGCAAATTTGCGTCAAACAACTTTTATATAGATATACTATTTTACACACATACTCTAATCATACTAAGTACTTATTGAGCATTGGCTACACAATGATGAACTTGATGAGTGATTATCGAAACGTCAGAATTTCCATTTTGTGGGTGTGTGTTGATCCATCCTATAATCTGGTCCCTTGGGAACCCAACGCTACTGTCACTTCAGAGCCTGTCACCTTGTGTTCATGAAGATTGATCTGGGGGTTCGTACGATTGAGGGCTTGTGACAAGATGGTTGATTTCCTTGACATTCTCTGTCGACGTGCCCTAGAGATTAGCTAGTCTAAGGCCTTGGAAAACCCATTTGTTGCCTCCATTCACCCAATGGTTCTTGTTTGTTTCAGTATTGTTAAGCACACGTATAATTCTCATGTTCTAGATTCTTTTTTCATTCTTCCTTTCTTTCTCTACTCAAGGTTTAAATCTCTGCTAGCCAACAGACCAGCAGCTGAAAACACATGCATTGAAATCAGCCATGTTAAATACAACATATTCATGGTATGTTCACAGTGTAAACAAGCATTCAGCTCACTTACACATGTTTTCCCCTCGCAATCTATTTAAATCTATGCATCGATGGATAGGAAGAAATCAGACAGATGAATTCCGATGCCAGTGTAAATCCATTGAGTGTTTGTTCTGTGAACATACCTTCTAACTGTTCCAGCTGGTGATGCAGTACCTGTACTGTGGGGGAACAGAGCACCTGCACATCAGAAACACCGAGATCATGGAGGTACGACTGTCCATTTGATATTGTAAAGGCACCAGTGTCAAAACCAATTAAATGTAGACGCTTCCTACAACAAGTAGTAACTAAGGATTGCAAATATTGTCCATCAAAAACGACATGTTGTCCCACAACATGTAGTCCTGAATGAACCATAATTGGGTCATACTTTTCCTAGCCTGGTAACTGCTCTACGATCTGTTATTGTGACCATGTAGTAGAATTGTACGACTGTAATATGGATACACAACCAGATTGGGGTCCGCTATAATTCTCCTTCATCCTGGTGCAGCTGCTGTCAGCGGCCAAGTTCTTCCAGCTGGAGGCACTGCAGAGGCACTGTGAGATTATCTGCTCCAAGAACATTAACACAGAGACCTGTGTGGAGATCTACAACCACACCAAGGTGAGCTGAGGTTGTGTGTGTGTGTGTCACTTTATTTATGAAGCCCCACACGTGCATTTCTGCATGTATGCTTTCTTGTGTTTTCCTGCCTGCTTTCTGCATGTCTGCGTGCTGTCTTCTGCATGTCTGCGTGCTGTCTTCTGCATGTCTGCGTGCTGTCTTCTGCATGTCTGCGTGCTGTCTTCTGCATGTCTGCGTGCTGTCTTCTGCATGTCTGCGTGCTGTCTTCTGCATGTCTGCGTGCTATCTTCAGCCTGTCTGCGTGCTGTCTTCTGCATGTCTGCGTGCTGTCTGTAGGCATGCAAATGAACTGATATCTGATACACACTCTCCCTTGTTGCTCACACACACTAGGTTTCAGGCATCATTGCCAGCTAAGAAACACTTATCTGTTCTCAAACGTTCTGCTCCCTTAGTTCCTTGATGCCCCCGAGTTGGCTGCCTACATTGAGGGCTACTTCCTGAAGAACATGGTGGTGTTGATTGAGCTGGAGCCCTTTAAATCACTGCTGTACGACACGCCCCCAGACAGCCCCACCTCAGACATCCTTTTAGACCTGGAGAAGACCCTGGCCGTGCGCATCCAGTCCATCCACCTGTCCTCGTCCAAGGGCTCCATTGTCTGATCGGTTGGTTGATTCATTGAGCTGCTATTGGGAGTGGAACTGTCAGTCTGTCACCGTTCTATGATACAACATTTGCCACTTACTCTTAATTAGCCTGCTGTGCTGAAGCACTTCATTGGGATCTCACTCCAGCCTACCAAAGACACACTAGGTCCAAACAAAGTGGACAGCGCTGGAACCCAGAAACTGAAAAAAGACATTTCCATAGAGGAAAAGCACGATTGATCTAGTCGTTAACAATTTGTTGTCTGGATTGAATCAGTTGTGGTACTTTTTCTCAACCCTACATAACCTTTTAGTCTATTTATGATTGGACTTAGCCGAACAAAACATCAGAGACACTGGAGTCAGTCCTTTTAGCGTTTGTTGTAGTCTGCCTGGAGTGTCAAATAAGTAGGGTTTTTACTTTTGTAATAATTTAGTATGATCCACTGCCACAGGCAAGCTCATTCACACCCAGGTTAAAACTGTCAAATCAACCCTTATATGCGATGTAAGAGTTCTAGATACTGTGTGGATATGAGATATGTCTTGTGGTCTTTATATCTTAAGGGAGTCATGCAAAGAAGAGAGAAACTCTTGTGAAAGACAGAGTTACTTTATCCAATGTCAGAACTGTGTAAATAATGTGAATAAAACAGAGCCATGGCTCCTAGTGTAAGGTAATGTAAATATCCTACAGATGTTTCTTCTCCTGCATCTCGCTGTTGGATAATGCTGGAAAAAAGCTGTTCTTTCAATGTCATCGTTCTATACGTTTCAAGTTGCATGTCACAAGAATGACTGTTTCTGTGTGAGTGTGGTTTTAGAGTGGCATGAGACTTTAGGAGGTGGGTCTGGTGTAGCAGAGTCATACTGTCAGCATGTCTCTAATGTCTAGAAGTGTACTGATGTCTTCATTTCAGGTTAGAACAGCTAAGGCCTTGGACTGATTCAAGTGTCTCCTAGCAGGAGGTGTGATCCGCTCTTTCTGTTTGTGTGGTCCTATTCATTCTGATTTAAAATGTCTACTTCTAGATACTTCATGTGAGTGTGGCTTAAAGGAGGACATGAGGCTGTTCCTAACCAGAGGTCATCTATTATATTTTCCAAACATTGTGAAACTACATGTAAATGTATCAGTTTCCTCCATAAAGATTAATATAAAGAATTATATGAATACTCTCTGAATATGGATTGTTACAATTCTTGGCTTGTCAAAACCAAACCATGTTGTTTAACTGTGAAAGTAAATGATCTGTTGTTGCTGAAACCTGTTGACTGACCCTCTGGTGTTCTGCCACTAGCTGGACCCCCATGGCTAAAGGATAGAAAGTCTTTCTTCAGTGTGGTGATCATGTGATTCCTCACATTCAGCTGTACACTGTGCAAGCCGTAGAAAGAACAGTTGTGTTTTAAGGGATCACAACGACTCTAGGCTGCTGTATTTCTATCTGTCGACAAAAATCTATTAACAGCTGTAGTAAACAAAAAGATGTCTTTAGATAATTGTACTGAACAACGTATTAAAAGAGAGCGACATGAGTATGTCTGTTGTCAGGCAAGTTGGTTTTCAAGTGTGGAAGGGAACTAGGTCTGCAAAGCCAATTACACGCCTGCATTTCAATGTGTGGATACCAAGGCTGAGTTCTGATTGACAAAGTGGAATTGAGGAGTCAATTTCACTCTCCAAAATCACCTGAGCTAATCCCCAACAGCCTGGGTAAGGTAATGCTACCATCGCAAAGCCTGTTATTGGTTAGTGAAGTCTATATTCCTCTGCCTTCCAGTCCCCATGGTACTGTCTTGCTGCAGGTCTACATGGCGACACACTTGCCCAAGTTACGTTGACAACAACACACACGGGGGTTGTTGTCCTTTGTCACACAAATCAACAATATTAAATATGACCACAATCAGTTATTTGTTTAACAAGAAAGCAAATGGAACAACAAACAATGACACTCCCCCAAACCCTGGCAGCCTGGCACAATGGTGGCTAAAATGAAGAGTCAAACTGCCGGGTGAAGCTAAACAGTCTGTCACTTAGATAAACAGCAACTGAAGGAACCCTGACGACCGACCTGGGGTGCCATTTTGTAACATTCCTGTACTAGTGCAGTTTCTTGACTGAAGACTAGAGGACAATAACAAGTCTGTTTCCAATACTGTTACAATGACTCATATTCTGCTCACTTTTACAGGCATTCTCTTCTATATCTGTGTGATCTGTCTACGCTTTACCCGCTGTCATCTAATAATGACATGGAGGTTCAGTGTTTTTCTATTGGAAGGCATGTGAAAATAGGCCAGTTGTATGTAGGCTGCTTTTTGTAGCATGCTAATTGTACTACATTTAAGGCTTTTATTTAATTCTATTTCATGCTATTCTATTCTACCACCCACACTCTCAAATGCATTAATATAAAGTTGAATATCTTTATATACAGTTCTGTGCATAGGACTTAGGCACCAGAAAGTCAAACTAAAGTCATTTATTTTGATTGTAATTGTTTATTTGTAAAAACCAAACGTAAAGTATGTGTATATAATATATATGTATATATTAGGGTTGGGAGAGTTAACACCTTAATCTTATCTCTCATTTGAACCTTTTAATGCTTTAAAATATTTTAACACGATTAACATAGCACCTTTTTTGCGTGAATCACAAAAACATAGTTAGTTTATGGGGAGTTGAATCTATTGACTAGGATCTTTAGCAAATTGAGCTCAAATGTCTTGAAAAGAAAAACTTAACTGAAATAATTTTTGAACCCAAAGAATAAAAGCATGGTTAACAACAATAATTTTATCATATGCAAGTACGGAATTCAATTGTATGAAAAAATAGATTCAAACATGGTAGAAATGTATGCTTAACTCAATAAAGGGATTTTCCCATTCAATCTTAACATTTCTAGATTTCATGTTTAGAAAAAAAGTTGAAATGTAAAAATAAACACAATGTTAACTGACGGTTCAAAAAGCCAGAAGTGTGTGTAGTTTTAAATTCCAAGTCATCAAACTTGATCCAAGAGCATGTTGAGCCCTTGCAGCCTCACTCAATTTCTTTCCAGGTGATGTAAATTAAGTCTCAGAGGGTTCAGGGTTAAGGTTTAGTGTGGACATTGGGATTGGGCCCTTAAAGTTTGGTTGTTTCTAATGTTGCAGCATATAATTAATGGGAATGACTACTCTGTACTTTTGTTTAATGAATCAATTGCTCGACCCAATTTGTCTCTACTTCACACCCCCTTATCTGCAGTAGACTCTGACTTTCCTTCTTTACACTCTGATGTCAATTACACATCACTTTGTTGTCAAAACACTACACACAATGCTCAGTTGTTGCACACACTTCTCAAGTAAAAACTCAAAGCATAAATCTATAACACTCAAATATTCAAATCTCTAAACATTCAAGTCAGTTGAGCAATTAGCAATCAGGACTGCAGCATAGAAGTGCCTTGAGCCTCTGTTTTGTTTGGTGAACACTGGAGAACTTTGAAGAGATCGACAACCAGACAAGGAGAGGGGTAAGAGTGAGAGGAGGAGGAAGAGGAGGACAAGGAGGGGGAGAAGGAGGAGGAGGAAAAAGAAGGATAACGGTCATCTCTAATGAGATTCGGGCCACTGTGGTAGACCATGTGCTCAACCATGGTTTGAGCATGAGGGAGGCTGGCCAGAGGGTCAAACCACATCTAAGCCGCTTCACAGTTGCTGCCGTCATTAGAACCTTCAGGATGGATAACAGGTAGGAAATCTATTGGCCTTGTGTGCTGTAATACTGCATATCAATAGAATACAGTGCTCACAGTGTTTGTGTTTTGCAGGACTGAAAGAAAACCACACCGTGGAGGAAGAACACAAACTTTCACAGCCGAACAGGAGACTGAAATGATAAATATGGTCTGTGAGAACAATGCAATCACACTCTGACAACTACAAACCAGGATCCTGGCTGACCATGCAACATTCAGGAACGTCCAGACCTTCAGCCTCTCTACATTGGACCATGTTCTTTGCAGGAATGCCATGTAGATGAAACAGGTCTACAGGGTCCCATTTGACCGGAACACGGACCGCATCAAGGAGGGGAGGGGTTGAGGAGGCCGGTTTCCAGTGCTGTAAAGTCACTGTGTGCCAAAATAAAACTTTTTTGCTGTTTTATGTTTGACCATGAAAAAATAGGCCTACACGGAGACATTTTACAAAAGGGGAAATGGCTCATTCTCCAGAGTCATTGTCATTTATATGGTGTGTTCCATTTCTATGATTGTGTTTGCACTTCATTGTGCTGTAAATGCTTGGTAGTGTGCAGCAAATACTTAGTTGTGTGTACTCAATGAATGGTATGTGTGGGTCATTTGAAAAAAATGGCTGTGTGTACCAAATGAAAACACGAGTTCTATTTTATGAACAGTTAAGAGATTTGATGACAAAGAGTCATCTTGCAAAGGGAGTGTCAGGTTTACCATTTTGTGTGTGAAGTTTTCAGTTTTGTGTGTGCAGTTCTGAGAAAGCTGTTATTGTTTAGAGAAACAGGTGTTAACAATTGTGAAAAACTGTAAAATATACTTCATTGTGTTTATTGCTTTATGTTAGTGATTCTACCACACGTAAAATTAATTGCGATTTATCACAGCAAATTGTGCAATTAATTAGTTACTTTTTTAATTGATTACCAGCCGTAATATATATATATATATATATATATGTATGATGTATTTGTTTTATTAAATCACCTAAATACTACTAAAATGAATGACCTTAATTCGACGTTCAAGCACCTAAGACTTTTGCACATACTGTATACTCCTAATGTTCAACTCAGATGTGACCTTAGATAAAGCAGAATTGCCCTCTTCAGGCCTGTGCTTTATTGAGTCTGAACAGCCATTCAGTGTCCAGGTCCGTGGCTTTGTACAGATTGTGAAGAGGGGACAGAGCGGGGAGAGGGTGGAGGGCAGCAGTGGAGGGGCTGTTCAACAGTATCCATGGAAGTCCAGGAACAACATCAGAGTGCGCTACTGTGTTTAGAGTCTGAATGAAACGCCTTGTTGCCAGGAAACACACACTTCATAAAAAGCCACCAAATTATAATATTCAAAGTGATGTCATACAGAGAAAAGAACGTTCGGGACATTCTATCAGATGAACAGTGGCCGGCGTGCCAGGAAACCACCTGACCGAGGGATCCAAATGCTTCTCTGTCTCCACATTTCTAAAGCCCTGCTGGACAACTTGATTTACTGGACTGTGGAGTGTAGCTAGTTACTGCTGTCTGCTCACGAACAAAGATGAGGGGCAAAAGGGGGAAGGAGAAAACCCACTTTCATGTCATTTCAGCCACTTGTGCTTAGTCTTTAACTGAACAAATAAGATCACAAGATCAAGATGTGTGTGATGTTGTACTGTATTATACGTGAGGACCAGAATCACTCAAGTACTTGCGTGTGGAAAATCAAGGAAAATGCTAACAAAAGTCATACATTTTAGAGTGCCTTTAAGGTTCGTTTTAGGAATTCTGGGATTGAGGTTGGAAATGGGGTTAGGGAAAGTAAGGGGCTGCGTGTGTGTATTCACATGCAGCCACATGTGTATACTCAGCAGACATAATCTGACAGAGTGTCGCTATGGTCTCTCTGGGTCTGACTGTGTGTGAGCACGTCTTAGCAAGTGGGCAAGAGTATGTTTTGGTATATTCTCAGTGCTCACAGATGGGAGGGAAATGGGTTCTGCCCTACCCAGCTCTACCCCAAGCCTGAGCCCCATCCCCTCTCTCCTGTCTCTCCCCTCTCCCTCTTTGTCATTCACAGGCTGTATTCCTCTGGCTCAGAATGCACTGGCAGACCAAGAGGCATGAGTTGTTGTGCCCCTCTGTGAATGCAGCTAGCTGGAGAGAGTGGGAGTGGGGGAGACGGTAGGGAACCTCCACCGACAGACCAAAACAAGTGTCTCCTACAATACATGGGATTATAAATTCCCTGTGTTTCCTCTGAGTGGGTTGACACGCTGGAAAACAACTGAAGACAGAAGACCGAACAGGTGAGTGGGAGAGGAAAAGTACAAGAGTGGAGAGGCAAAAAGGAGAAAAGAGGAGAGAGGGAGAACAGAGTAAAGGAAAAGGAGAGGGAAAGGAGAACAGAGAAAAGGAGAAGACAGGAGAGGAAAAGGAGAAGAGAGGAAAGGAGAAGAGAGGAGAGGAAGATAAGAGAGGAAAGAAGATTAGAGAGAAAAGAGGTAGAGGTCTGTTAAGACGAAAGTGTGTGATAGGAGGGGATTTATTTATGAATAATATAACTCAAACCCTTTGTTTGATCTATTGCTAATACAATGTGCTGGAGTACTGAAACAAAACAACAAAATGTGTTATTGTTCAAAGACTTCTGAACTGTATCATGACTCTAAGCAGTAATCAGGGAACAATCTTCTCAAACTGCTATGTGAGGTTTTATTGTCTTCCTATGCAACTTCTAATAATGTTTCAAAAGGTATTCATTGTCTTCATTTGTTCACCATAGAAGACCAAATAAAAGGTTGTGTTGGAAGATATTTATCTAGAATAGATAGTATTGATATTATAGCCTTTTTAAATGGACATCATTTAATGCAATGGAACTGCATGATCATAACTGAATACAGTTTTATGCATACATACTGTACTATAATTGTGGTATGAATTGAAATGGAGTTGTCACAAACCATACTATTACCTAAAAGTTATTTCAAGAACCCATTATGAAAAGTTCCACCAGCCTGATTAATATTTATTACAAGGAATTTTGCTGATGGCCGAGTTATATTTTACCCCAGTGGTGTAACCCCTGGTTTATAATTTTTTTTCTGAATAATGATACAATCATTAACCAATCAATGTGCTAATGAAAACGATTTACAAAACCATAGCTCAATAGAGGATGCAAAGCAATATGTCATACAGTATGCTTTAATGTGCTTTCTTCATCCCAATAACCTTCTGAAGAATCCTTTGTGTTTCATCAAAGGGGCATTTCTTCCATAACTGTTTCTATAGATGATAAAGGTCACCAGGCAACCCTTTCGCTGGTCTTCCAAAGACAGTTTTTCAGATCAAAGCGGTTTGTTGTGGAACACTATGCCTCTGCAAAGAACACTTTTGGAACCGGTTTTTTGTTTAGGTTTTTTTGTTACATTTGTTAGCCAAGCATTGTTTTTAAAATAATTTGGCATTTAATTTTCACAACTTTTGGTGTAATATGTCTAGTGATAATAAAATAAAAAAATACATATGTACAACCAATTCGGGCAATTTTTCAAAATTGTATGTATTGACATTTTGATCCAAAACTAAATGTACATTTATTTACATTCCTAAACATTCCAATCTATTTACATTCCTAAATGCTATCCTTCCTTTTCAAACTATTAAATAAGTATTAACAATAAGAGCTTTTTTCTGGATTGTAGGGATGATAATGACATTCCATTCCTGAAGGCATCAATTTACATAGCTGAAGAATTACTGCAGAGCTGGATTTACAGGCTTTCTAGATTGTGGTGTCATCTAATTACAAAGTAGTCCTTTCATTTTGACATGCTAATGATTGTTAATCAACAAACTGTTAAATCTGTCAACCATAAAAACAGTAGCATTCTACCATAACATCATTCACTTGGACTTTCCAAATAATTCCAATTTATTAAATGTCCCTAAATCAAATATTTATGCAATATTTGTAATATTGTTTCAATAACTACTGATTGTGGGAAATCCTTCCAGCTAAAAACAGTTACCAAACAGACAATCATACAGCACTTCTAGCCCGGCCTAAAAGTCTGGTCCTGAACAGGTCCCACAGACCCAGCTTGACCATCCAACTGGAGCATCGGGGGGCGCTGTCACTCATCTCTCACCACGATGCAGCGGGACGATCTGTCTGGCATGGAGGAGTTCAGCTACGCCCAGATGACCACGCTGGAGAGGGGGGGTATGGTGGCCCGGCAGGGGGGTGCAAGGAGGGACCGGCCGGAGAGCTACACGGTGGATGTACGAGCCAGTGACCTGCAGCTTGCTCACTCAGAGAAGCCCATGCACCCCTGCCTTAGCTATAGGACCTGGCTCTACAGCGTCCTCATTGGGGTGAGAGGTCAGGGGTCGAGGGTTAGAGTTGTGTGCAGCGTTGGTTTTACCACTGACTGGCAGGAGAGAGTCCACAAGTGGCTCCTTCCACAGTCTGAGTTAAGAGCAGATTTACAACAGTACATTTTACTGGATCCCTCAAGAGGGTTTGGGTTCTGGATGGGCCCCTCTTGTCTGCAACCTTCTCACACGGTGGGAATGAAGAGAACAGCAGTCAGGGATGATTTTTTAGGAAAGTGATATTTTCACAGCTAGCACTAAGATGTACATTTCAAAAATGGTTTGGCGTATGTGTGTGGGAGGGGTTTTGGTTGAGTTGGTGTGTGTCTGTGGTCCACAGAGCAGTTTGTTGGTCACAGCTGGCTTCTCCCTCTACCTGGGCAACGTGTTTCCGTCAGCTATGGACTACCTGCGCTGTGCTGCAGGCTCGGTGAGTAGCCTTCAACTGATCAGAGTATGAAAACAGACTACTGGACATGGTTTAATACCAACATCCAGCCTACGGCAGATCATTGCAGTAACAGATCTAGACACATTCTTCTAATAAAACATTACAACAGGCAGATCTGCTGGCTATAAAGAGGCAGTTCCCCCTGCAGGCAAACCAATGACAATGTATTAGAGTAAGATCATGTGCCAGGCTCTTTACCGCTACAGTGTGATGTCTACTGTGTGTGTATTGTATATTCAGAGATGCCCTCATATGTTTTCTGGAAGTCCGTTTTCTGGTTCTTTGTTTCAGAGTATTCCGGCAGCAGTTGTGAGCTTTGCCATTGCCAAGACCCATCATGTGCCTGTGAGGACTTATGCTAATTTAAAAGCACATTTGGGTGTAATGTTGTCCTCAGCCTACTAGCTTGTCCCCTTTTTCAACATGTGACCTATTTGACCGCCTTGTGAATATGTTCTCAAATATTGTCCCCCTGATAATCTGGATGTGTCCCCCTAAAACAATTTGTTTTATTGTTGTAAATATGTCTCCTAATACTGTCAACATGTGTCTTCATACTGTCAACATGTGTCCTAATACTGTCAACATGTGTCCTAATACTGTCAACATGTGTCTTAATACTGTCAACATGTGTCTTAATACTGTCAACATGTGTCCTAATACTGTCAACGTGACCCTAATACTGTCAACAAGTCCCTAATACTGTCAACATGTGTCCTAATACTGTCATCATGTCCCTAATACTGTCAACATGTGTCCTAATACTGTCAACATGTCCCTAATACTGTCTACATGAGTCCTAATACTGTCAACATGTCCCTAATACTGTCAACATGTCCCTAATACTGTCTACATGTGTCTTAATACTGTCCACATGTTCCTAATACTGTCAACATGTCCTAATACTGTCAATATGTGTTCTAATACTGTCTACATGTCCCTAATACTGTCAACATGTCCCTAATACTGTCTACATGAGTCCTAATACTGTCAACATGTCCCTAATACTGTCAACATGTCCCTAATACTGTCAACATATCTCTTAATATGATCAACATGTCTTGTTACGTCCAATTACTTGTGTGATTGATTCCCAGGTATCAGATTATTTGCTGGTGTTTGTGTCAACCTTTGCCGTGACAACCTCCTGCTTGGTGTGGTTTGGCTGTAAGCTGGTGTTTAGTCCCTCTGCTGTCAATGTGAGTCTAACTCTAATCATGTTGTTCATTCACCAACTGTGAATTGCGACAAGGCAAATTAAGAAGGATTTTAGTAGTTTGCATGATATTGCTTTATTGACCTGACTAGGGTCACACACACTGTGTGTATACTGTACTATACGCATTAAGTGACTCTCGGTCCCCGGTCTGTCTTCCCCATGCTCTTCTGCTGTTAAGATCAACTTCAACCTCATCCTTCTGGTTCTGCTGGAGGTGCTGATGGCCAGTACAGTCATCCTGTCTGCCCGCTCTGCTGATGACTGCTGTAGCCATGGGAAGGTGTGTACCCACCCCTCCAAGCCTGGTTCCTCTCTAGGTTTCTTCCCAGAACTCTGCCCCTTTATGGAGTTTTTCCTAGACAATAAATCAGATTGATTGATACCCATGCTAGTTACTGTAGTACTGGGGAACACACAGGGTTCAGGCTGTCTTGGATTGTTTGCCAATGCCACTCATTTTCTATTGTGTAATATCTCCCTTTCTCTCTCTCTTCCTCCCCAATCCCTCTCTCTTAGTCAGTAAGAGAGTCATACGATGGCCCTGTGGTTCTGGAACCTGCTGTCTTTCCCACTCGACTTCTGAAGGCCTACTCTGTGAGTACAGAGACGTTGGCTTTCTTTGTTCATGAGCCCCATCAATACACATTGTACTTTCTCCTGTGTGATTCAGAACTTTATTTGAGCTCCATGGCTCAGCATGTTGTTGCCAGCTATTTTAGTCTGACTTAGTTAGAATTTTTATCAGTCTATTTGAACTCTTGGAAACAAGACTTTTTGAAATGGCACATGATGTAAGTTAGAAACTGACAGAATATGTATTATTTACAAGGCAAAATTACTAAAACAAGACAATCATTTTAGTTACATTTTTATAATGAATTATCCCTTTTTGTTCTTGTGCCTATCTTCCATTATTGGCTTAAAAGGTAGACTAGGGTAAACACAACATTTGGCTGTCCAGAGATTAATCAGAGGGAGGACCATAAAGAAGACCTTAAGACTGAAATAGCTGCCACAATGACCAGAGCATTTTTCTCTTCAACCGTACCAGTGTTAATGCCGCGTCCCAGTAGTCACTGCTGTTCCCGTCCCACAGGTCATAGAGGTGATTGTGGGCATCTCAGCTGTGTTCGGCGGGATGATCGCGGTCAACATGGACGCCTTGATACCTGGGCCTTATCTGTCTGTCTCCTTCTTCTGGATCTTAGTGGCTGTGAGTTCAGCCGCCTGCGTTCCATTAGGGCCGTCACATGACAGCGCTGTGACGTTACGCATCCCACTCGACGCTGGGTGAAAGACTGACTCCCCTGTGCCTCCATATTGCCTCCTGTTCCTGCAGTGTTTCCCCAGTGCCGTTGCCAGTCACGTGGTGGCGGTGCGCCCCAGCGGGTGTCTGGTGAGTTCGTAAAGCCTTGCTCAACCTCTGCCTCGGTGAAGAGGCAGGCTTCACGCTCAACCTCTGCCTCGGTGAAGACTCTCGTCTAATCCCTCCCCCTGTAGGTGGAAACGCTGACAGCCATCAGCAGTATTACTTCCCCCTTGCTCTTCTCAGCCTCTGGCTACCTCTCCTACAGCGTGCCGAGTGTCATTGACATCTTCCTGCATGACGCGTCAACAGCCAAGGTGAGCAGTCTGACTCCGTGAGTTCAGTAGGACAAATCGGCACAATTCTATCATGGCATGTACAGAGTTTGCATCACATGGATGTCTCGTTTTGTATTGACCCTCGGTGTTTGACCGTTGGTTGAACAAAATGTCTAAAAATTAAAAGAAATGTTGCAAACATACATTGGTAATTGTGTGCTGGTTATAACTCAGTGAAGGAGGATTCAGAATGGGGGCTGAAGATGCTCTAAAAATAGACAGAATTAAGATTAATGACTGTGGTTGGAGCTCGGCTGGTGTACCAACACAAAATGCATGTGTGTGTGTGGGTACAATAGCAATGGTACAACATCCTGCTGCTGATTGTGATGGTGTTGCTGCTGGTGCAGGCAGTTCTGACTCTGGCCACTGTGGTGCACTGTGCTTCCTACAAGAGCCAGCTCCGCCACGGTGCTCCAGAGGGACCCCACGACCTGCGGTTCCCACCGCTACTCTCTGAGGTACACACTCCTACAGACCGTTCCCACCCCTGCTCTCTGGGGTGCACACTCCTACAGACCGTTCCCACCGCTACTCTCTGAGGTACACACTCCCACAGACCGTTGACACAGACAGTTAGACAGGTTCACGGAGGCGTGAGTTAGAACACTGTCCTCTTGTACAGCCCCCTCTTCTCTCTCATGCTGTCCTTTAAACATGCACGTGTGCACGCACAGGGGAATTCAAACATTCCCTTGCAGAAACAGCTCCTCCTTTTCCACACAGAAAATGTGCTCATGACCGCTGACACGGGCACGTTTTAATATCGAAGGCAGATGGTTTTGACAGGTGACATTTTGTGCTTCAGGACTCGCTGATGACAGACTGAGACGAATCAGCTCTCTGGAAATGTTAATGATGTGTTAGGAGGAGGGATCCTGGTGCCTGAGCTGGTCATTCATGGAGAAGCGTTGAGTGGTGCATCGATGTTGTGCAGACTGTGGTGACAAAGTAGGCCAACTGTATCTGTCTATTTTCCATTCTGACGTCTTTCCTTTCATATCCCTGCCCTCTTCCCCCCTCATTTCTCTTAGCAACAAGCATCCAACGGAAATCTGAGGGACTTTGACAAAGACAAGGCCTGGAAGGCGGTTGTTGTCCAAATGGCTCAGTGAACAGAGGAGCACTGGAAGGAGGACAACAGTGGAGAGAGGAATAGAAGGAGGACAACAGTGAAGAGAGGGAAGGAGGACCAACTGTGAGCCAAGGAGTAGTATGGACACAACAACGAAAAGACAGGGGAGAGTAACAAATAAATAATGAATACAGGTTGTCAGTTTTATTGAAGAAAATGAATGAGGAAACAAGACTGCAAAATGCAAAAGTGAACAAAAGGGGGAGCAAGGGAAAAAATGGAGCTAGCATGAGAACAAAGGAGCTAGAATGGGAACATTGAGCTAGCAAGAGAACAAGGGAGCTAGAATGGGAAAATGGAGCTAGCAAGGGAACAAGGGAGCTAGAATGGGAAAATGGAGCTAGCAAGGAAACAAGGGAGCTAGAATGGGAAAATGGAGCTAGCAAGAGAACAAGCGAGCCAGAATGGGAAGATTGAGCTAGCAAGGGAACAAGGGAGCCAGAATGGGGAAAATGGAGCTAGCAAGGGAACAAGGGAGCTAGAAAGGGGACAATGGAGCTAGCAAGGGGAAACATTCTGCTAGAAAGGGAAAAAGGTAGCTTTCAAGGGAGAGAGTGAGCAAGTAAAGTGAAGAAACTCATCGGAGTGAAAAAAGTATCATCATCTGTAGAACATTCAGAATTATTCATTTTTCCATTGTTTTTGCAGCTCTGTATTACTTTGGGCTACACCGGTCTAGTGATCTTTGCATATAAGACTTTAGATCTAATTGACATTGTCGCAAATGTGTATGTATACAAGACATTCCATTGCTTTACTACTAATTATTTTAGATGCAATTGTTGATTGTATTCCAGTCAAACAAATACATAAAATAATATACATGCCATCATGGTGTTTCACTTTTTTATGGATATCTATTCCGTCAAGCTCCATTCTCTGGCAGCCACAGGCTAAAGCAAAAGGAACACAATTTGCTATTTATGTGCCTTTGGTCTTGACGTAAACATTCTAAAGATTATACCTTTACTTTTGAAAAGCTGGGGATTCATGTTCTGCAAACCTTAATGTCACTTGGGGCTGTGAAAATAAAAATGATTGGGGTCTGGGAATTGCTCAACAACGGGTGTTTCTACATAATATGCTGTGTTCTGCTGTCCCATTTGGTTTCATCTAAATCATAGGCTACCCCCTCTTTTTGTCTCTGTTTTTCTATATCTTCGGACAGAGCTGTGTGAAAAATGTAGTTAGCTAGCATTAGATGGGTCACAGGTGGCCACAACTGGGCTAATAGAGTCCCACATATGTTTTGGTGTTGGTGATACCGCAATTGGTAGATGACTTGGTACATCTTATACTTTCCATTTATATTGTAGGGAGGAAGCAACCGGAGGCAAGAGTTATATATCACACAATATAATTTTGTCCAGAAATGTTTTGCAGAATTATTGGAACAAGGCACTGACAGTGATGTCCAACAGACCAACCAAACTCTTTGCATTCTACTAGATGTCCTCCTGGAGATTGGAGACGTTCACAATATAATGTTAGCATTTTAACATAAGGTGGTTAGTCTCTTGGGCTTCCTCCCATTGGTGGTTAGTCTCTGGGGCATTCTCCCATTGAGGGTTAGTCTCTGGGGCGTCGCCCTATCGGGGGTTAGTCTCTGGGGAGGTCTCCCAG
>JACXGK010000725.1:29079-92849 GCA_016801125.1 Novumbra hubbsi
TCTCTGGGGCAGTCTCCCAGTGGTGGTTAGTCTCTGGGGCAGTCTCCCCGTGGTGGTTAATCTCTGGGGCAGTCTCCCAGTGGTGGTTAGTCTCTGGGGCAGTCTCCCAGTGGTGGTTAGTCTCTGGGGCAGTCTCCCAGTGGTGGTTAGTCTCTAGGCCAGTCTCCCCATGGTGGTTAGTCTCTGGGGCAGTCTCCCCTTGGTGGTTAATCTCTGGGGCAGTCTCCCAGTGGTGGTTAGTGTTCCAGAAAGCCTGTAAAAGACTACACATATAAACATGCACTGACATTGGCAACTGTTATCGTACTATGTTGGCATTACAAAACAAAAACCAATAACATCCAACCACTGATAGCTCCAGGGC
The DNA here is from genome assembly GCA_016801125.1 of Novumbra hubbsi. NCBI lineage: Eukaryota > Metazoa > Chordata > Actinopteri > Esociformes > Umbridae > Novumbra > Novumbra hubbsi. The sequence goes on from JACXGK010000725.1 coordinate 29,444, forward strand.
CCTAAACACAATGCTGACCCTGTACCTTGGTTCAGCAAATCATAATGGGCTGTTGAACTTAACCGAGCATACAAACAACACACAATGCCTTCTGCTTGCTATGGCTGGTGCTGCTGTTAGTGTGACAATAAGCACAAACTGAGGGCTTTTCTAACTCTTCTTGTGTCCTACTGGTTTTCCCCAGAGTCCTGAAAAGAATTCCTACAGAAGTACATCCACAGTGGCCCAGGGTGGTCCAGTGATTTACATTGCTGCTCCAGTGAACATGTGTTTCTGCGATATTAGTCTGAATCCGCTCAAAGCACTTTTAGCAAGAACAATCTCTCTTCTAATTTCACCCAACGGAATGCCCCAAAAAGTATATAAGGTGAATACATAAATATTAAAGAATGTGCTACAATTCTTTATTTAGTTTTAATCTGCATATACATCTAATGTACATATGCACAAAACAAAATGCTCAAAATAATTTACGGAACACGTAATCATTATAGTAAAACACCACGTAATTTAAACTTTAGGGATATCAACCTGTCCAGATAGGAAGCATAAGCAAGTATAAATCAATGGCATGAGGGCTAAATGTTCTCAAATAGGACCTGTGCTCAAAGCCCAGCATTGTGCAGCTCGATTGGCATTTCTTTAAAATATTTAGTTAATCAAGACCCAACGTGTGATTTCAATGTTCCCTTATATGTTCCCTTATTCTTTTGAGCGGTGTAGTATTCTGATTGGCCAATGTGTGCAGTAGGTGCTGTGTCATCCAGTCAGGGTGGGATCTCTGGATCAGAGGCGGAGCAGAGAGTCATATCAGGAGAACATGCCCCTCACTGATGCAACTGCAGTACTTCCACTGGAGTCTACTTTCTGTGGTACAGGAACTGCTCTCTTCTCTGGTTATGTCAACTTTAGATGACTCCCATAATACCTTTGACATAAATGTGCTGAATCCTCCTCTTTGCTGCACCCTGTTAGGGAACCAGTCTATGGACATTTATGATCTAATTCAGAACATTATTGAATCTTGCCTTGGACCACCACTGTGGGATGGTGAAGATTGCGGTAGAAGTTGGAAAACGGGTTCAACCTAAGAACTACCATTATGGAAATGCCTACACAATGTTTTTTTTATTTGGTAAGAACTAAGTATTTGTCAAACATCACCTCATGGACTATGAACACGGTTCTCAATCTATTCACCCAGAAGGCGTTTTAACCCCACACCTGCTGCAGATTGTGTCGGGCTGTTCCGATTGTGTCCTATGTATGATCTATTGTTCTTCCTTCCCGCCTCCACCTGTGTCTTTTCCTACAGAAAACATTACTAACATGCCTCATGTTAATGTTTCATTGTTTCTTCTCTCGGTGCTCATGCATCTTTCATGTAATTGATTTCAAGTCATTCAGGTCAACTGTTGAAGCAAATCGTCAAGCCTAGCCTTGTTTTCGACAAAATGACCAATATTTTCCTTAGTGCATGTTCTTTAGTAATTCTTTAAAAATAATGTCAAACTTGACACCACCGCTCCAAATGTCCGACAGAATTGCCACCAGGGAAGTTACAACAAGTCACAACAGAGTGTGCTCTTTGAAACCAGGTAAGTGCAACAAAACATTAATAATGTCAACAGATCTCTCTCAGGAGGATCTCTCTCAAGAGGATACCAAGAACAGAAGAGACCAAATAAGAATAGGATCCCGGAAGTCTGACTCCAGTCACCATCAGTACAAGCAATGTAAAATTATACCATCAATCAATACTGGCAGAGTGTGAAACCTATACCAAACACCAACACTGCTAGAGTGTGAAACCTATAACAATGGCCAGTACTGGCAGAGTGTTACCTACATAAATACAGACTTAATCCTTATAATGTTATTATTTAACACAGAAAGATAAATAATTACAAAATCTAGGTAACTGGTAAATTTACTGTGCATGAATTAGCCCAGTCGCTTTTCACAGTGTCAGTCACGCATTTAAGGCTCTCTAACTAGGTTGTTAGTGATGATAAGCATGGTTCTTATTGCAGTAATGAATAGGACTTGTGTCAAAATATTTCAGAATTTCATAGATATACATTTTGAAAGTCTTTGTGTCTGGCTCTCCAGGAATGGAGTTAGTGTGTTTTTTATTGTGTGTGTGTGTATAGGACCGTGTATCCTGACATATTTAATAAGAGGGGGTAGATGGTGGGAGACCAGTGGGGTAGAGGGAGTATGATAAGCTTATTAACATGCTGTACGTCTAAATGTCCCTATAAAAGAAGTGCATGAATTATTAGTAATTTCTAAATATCTTCATCTGACACCAGGCATTTTGTTGTTTTCTTAAAGGTCTTAAACAAAAACAATAAAGAAGATATGACATAAAGCTTGCCAATTATTTATTGTAAGCTAGCTAGACCTCTTGGTTCTCTCTTCATTTTTACAAATTGGTGTTTTATTCCATCTCTGACATTTAAAAACATACTTTTCGTTGTGATACTGAAATTTACATTTAGTCTTGAGAGCTACTGCCCCCCCCCCCCCCTTAAATGATCCACTTTAACTACATTTCAGATACAGGATCTTGAAACTCTTAAGTGATTCGGCTGAACAACTGTGTTCCAAATAAACCGACTGTGAAAAAACGCTCGTGCAAAAAAGAGAACTTGTATCCTTCACGTTTCAACGCTGTAGCAGCGGAGAGGAACCCATATATTTGAAAGCAGTTGTAAGCGGTGGCATATAACCAGCGGAAACGGTCTACATGAACTTGACAACTGGTTAACAGAGTCTGGAGCGCGGGCGCCTTGGCTTGTTCTCTTGCTCTGTGTCTGACCTACCTGAATCTTGCCAGAAAAATTCTAGTTAGCCATCCGTAAATAATCAGACACACCCATGTCCTTGTACAGTACGGAAGATTGGGGTTGAGACGAGTTATGACCGTGTTCCCTGTACCTACTGGCTGTTCTCCCGTAAAGACGTATTGGCGCCCTTGAACGAAGTATCCAGGCACAGACCCTCCCAGGATACTAGTATGGGGTGTATGTGTGCTTATGAACCTTTTGCAATATCCAAACATCCACTCCTATTGTTTGGTTTTTCGCAGTCAAATTAACGACTAAATCAGTAGGTCTTTTTTGCCGTTTTTAATTGGAAACGAGCGATAAAGCAATGATCAGTTCATAGAGCAGTGACTCGTCTTGTGAGGTGAGGAGAGACAAAACCGGGATGGAAGGGGGGGTGAGGAGCCCAAAGGCGGAACAAACCGGTGTGCCCGGATACACGCTGTAGCGGCTCGCCCGCACTGCAGATTAACTGTTAGCACGCCGATGATGCACAAAACAGGTGAGCACATTATATTTGTTCTATTTGTGTGAAACGGGTCCATGGAAATACACAAAGTATTCTCGGGTTCATGTATTTTTCTAATTATGGACGATTCATTCAATGTGCCTATCGCCGACATGCACAGGTGGACTGCAGCTATTACACTAGCCTACAGAATCTTAGAGCTGAGAGTTTCATAGGAGTCCTCAAGACTTACATATTCTCATTTAACCCGCGTCTACATTTCTTGAGCTGTCCACTACTCCCGAGTGCTGAAATGGCGTTCATGACGGTTGACTTAAAGCGTCGTGTTTTGTTCGCCCCTCTTTTGGTGTAAGTGACCAATAGCCAGTGAAAGACTTAAAACGTTGGACATGTTCAGTCGATTAGAGGAAACGTAACCACAGCAGCATATTTGTTCTGTTATTGTTTTGTTTAGCAATGGACTTTGATGGCATTGTGTGTGTCATTGTGTGCATGGTTGACTTTTTCAACCTGTCGTTACTGCAGTTTAAAGCCATAGCAGATTTCTTTTGCGTTACATCTGTACTGTACTAAAGAAAACGTGAAATTATTCGCCTTTATTCTATTATATCAGTCGTTAGCCTAAAGCTAGTTTGGGACCAGTCTAAACTATTACCATATCATCACACTTTGTTTATGCTCAAAATAAAGAGGACATGTTTCACTTACCCACATCTTCAACAAAAGTCTGATGATACAAAGGGGTGGTGTTTGTCTGTATAACTTGGACAGCCATGCCCAAACTGAGTATACATAGAGTATACTCAGTTTGGGCACCAGAGGTGTAGCGTCACACAGTGCAAAACACACTGTAGTTAGGATTTGTATGGGTCCCCTAGATAGGTGCAGACAGGGGTGCTGGACACATTTTCATCGGTCTTGTCTACAGTTGGTTAAATACTGCCTGTGTTCCTGTATGGCAAGAGCCCCTGGCTCTGAGCAGGGACCCATGATGATCTAGTTACACTACTGGGCATCCCCATTAGAAGCTTGTAGAATGTCCAACTGTGGAGTGCATTCTGTTTTTGGACCATTGCCAAAGGCTCATCACTGCCACAAGCTGTTTCTGAGATGTTATATTGTTTCCTGTAGAGCTAACTTCATTTAAAAGTGGAAACTTTTAGTTGTAAATCAATACATGCAATACTATATGTATGCAGAAACATACATATCTGTTTTTAAATCTCACCAGGCAGAGATTCATGTCTGTCTATCCCTTCACAATGTCATCTGTTCAGCCTCTTTTACCCCTCTGCAGAATAGCCTTGCTTCTGTGGGGCTTTAAGGAATATATTTATTAATGCAGATGGAGAGAGAATTAAAAATGGGGAAGAGATGGAGACACCGAGATAGTGAGTGAAATGGAGATAAAGACGGAGAGGGGAGGGGTGAGTGGGGGAATGTGATAATAGTCCTCTGGAAGGACATTCAAGTAACCTTCCTGTAGTGTGTGCAGCAGCCCTGAGAACAGCAGTGGAAATGGGGGAATGTACTGTTGACAATCATGCACTCCGACACAAATACACACACATGCATGCATGTCGACACATACACATACTGTACACACACCAGCATGTACGCACATCTGTACATCCTGTATACATAAGACTATAGTGATACACTTCACAGGCAACTGAGCCATGGCTATATTTCTGCAGAGTGTAAATTACTGTAAAACAGCAAAAATACAGTTCCTGAGTGGTGTTCCTAATTGGTGTTCCTGCGTGATGTTCCTGAATGGTGTTCCTGAGTGGTGTTCCTGCTTTATGTTCCTGAAGGGTGTTCCTGAGGGGTGTTTCTGCTTTATGTTCCTGGGGGTGTTCCTGAGTGGTGTTTCTGCTTTATGTTCCTGAGTGGTGTTTCTGCTTTATGTTCCTGAGGGGTGTTCCTGAGGGGTGTTCCTGGGGGGTGTTCTTGAGTGGTGTTCCTGATTGGTGTTCCTGAGGGGTGTTCCTGGGGGGTGTTCTTGAGTGGTGTTCCTGAGTGGTGTTCCTGTTCCTGGGGGGTGTTCCTGAGGGGTGTTCCTATTCCTGGGGGGTGTTCCTGGGGGGTGTTCTTGAGTGGTGTTCCTGAGTGGTGTTCCTGTTCCTGGGGGGTGTTCCTGGGGTGTGTTCCTGAGGGGTGTTCCTGCTTTATGTTCCTGAGGGTTTTTCCTTATTGTTGATACTGATTTGTGAACCCGAGTAGTGATCCTGAGTGGTGATCCTGAGTGGTGATCCTGAGTGGTGATCCTGAGTGGTGATCCTGAGTGGTGATCCTGAGTGGGGATCCTGAGTGGTTTCCTGAGTGGTGATCCTGAGTGGTAATCCACAGTGGTGGTCCTCAGTGGTGATGTTAGATTATTTTCTGAGCTATTTTTGCACAAATAATGTGTTTAGAGAAGATATACTTAATATGTAAGTTTCCTGACTAACCACCCATCTGTCTTTTTCAGGAAGTGGAAAGCGATGTAGGTATACGTGTACGTGTCCCTATACATCCATGCCATCTTATCCACTGGAAACCACACGTATTGGGAACTAAGAGGAAGATAATCTATCTTGCATTCAATCTGACGTGTGTATGGACCTTGACTAGGTAACAGGAAGAGAGTGTGTGGGGACCTGGACCAGGTAACAGGGAGAGTGTGTGTGGGGACCTTGACCAGGTAACAGGGAGAGTGTGTGTGTGGACCTTGACCAGGTTACAGGGAGAGTGTGTGGGGACCTGGACCAGGTAACAGGGAGAGTGTGTGTGGGGACCTTGACCAGGTAACAGGGAGAGTGTGTGTGGGGACCTGGACCAGGTAACAGGGAGAGTGTGTGTGGGGACCTTGACCAGGTAACAGGGAGAGATTGTGTGGCTCGTGATCAGGTAACAGGGAGAGAGTGTGTGGGGACCTGGACCAGGTAACAGGGAAAGAGTGTGTGGGGACCTGGACCAGGTAACAGGGAGAGAGTGTGTGGACCATGACCAGGTAACAGGGATAGTGTGTGTGGGGACCGTGACCAGATAAAAGGGAGAAAGTGTGTGGGAACCTGGACCAAGTAACAGGGACAACCAAGACAGAATGTGCACAGCACAACTGGAGCCTTCTGCAAACCACTGACTGACACAATGTCCTTCCTCAGTGAGGGAAGAGATAGTCAGAGAGCATCTGTCTGTCTCACTCACCATCACTGAACATACCCGAGATTGTCCATCAAACCCCAGCTGTTCCTGACACCAGCTTTGGCCTTGAGACCCTCATGAATGTGTGACTAGGTAGCCCGGAGAAGGGGGCCGGAGGAGGGAGGTCCCACTCACACTGTGAAGATCCCAATACGCCCAGGAGACTGACCGTCACTTTAAGACCCGGCCATTACTGTTCATATCCACATTACCAGGTCTGGCACTGAGAAAGCCAGTCCTGTGGGTGTGTTAAAGCAGCCCGTTGTGTAGAAGTGGCTGAGGTAGCTAGGAGGAGGAGGGGGCAGCCGGTGTCTTCTTTGGCCGGATGCAGAACATCCTCGAGCAGAATTTAGACATGGCCACAGCTCTGCTGGCAGGGGAGAAGCTGAAGGAGCTGATCTTGCCTGGCTCCTCGCAGGATGAGAAGGGAGGCATGCTAGCCGGTCTCATGGTCCAGCTCAAACTGGAGCTTCCGTTTGACCGCGTCGTCACCATTGGAACGGTCATCATCCCCATCCTGCTCGTCACCCTCGTCTTCACCAGGAATTTTGCAGGTCAGTTGGTGACCCAGGCGGTGTAGTAGGTCATCATTTTAAATACTGCAGTTACGCTTGAATCGTCTTGTCGGGGTCCATTTGGGAATAGATTCCAAATTGTAAACGTTTGGCACTCCAGGCTGTCCAGGTATGGGCAGTGCCACTGACCCCATCTCCATGTTAAAGTAGTCCACTTATATACCTTCTGATCTCTCCTGATGACCCGGTGGGGGTTATCACATGTCTAATCCGGTCATCAGGATGTATGTGCCAATAACCAATGGTGCAATCAGGAGGAATGAGCCAAGTTGTTTGTCCCATCCATTTGATTACATAAAAATGGCTACGGCCTTTAATGTTGATGTCCATGCTGGATTATATACTCCCGGAGTTGTCCTCATACCAGATCTATTACTAAAGCAAAAACGTCCAGCAGCATTTTAACCCAGGTCTAGCTGACGACCACTAGAGGGGGCTGTGACAGTGCTGTGCTGCTGCTGTGAACACCAAACCAACACAGCAAGCTGGAAGGGGAACTTTTTGTAGTTATATAGAAACACAACAACACACATAGCCTAGATCGCTTCCTATTCCTCATTTTTTAATCACAGAGTCACACCCCCAAAAGTGGAATTCAGAATTTCCTGAACAGTTTTTTGGCACTTCTCCGTGTAATGTAACTTCAAAGAGATATCTGGGACATTTAGGGTTAACTATGCAGTGTTTTTGGAGTTTAGCGTGAAGAGAGATTAATGCAGCCATCCGGCTGGGGCTGAGCTACACGGCTGAACAGAAATGGAGTAGAGTGAAAGGGAGGGAGATGAGGTTGACCCAGTGCTGAGTCAGGCTGTCTGCATAGCAACACCAACCAGCTGTGACCAAGCATTTTACTTAGTGTTGAGCGGGCATAAGTTGCATGAGACTGGTTAAGCCAGGGATGCTGGGCCCCCATCTTGGCATTCTCAACACTGCTTACCTCAAAACCCCAAACATGAGTAACCCACCACATCCAGGGAAAAGACCTTTTAAAACATGAAATTAAGAAGCGATAACCAGCAATGCAATGTGAAGTACTTTTTGTATTAATGTCCTTAGTAGCTGCCTTCAAAATTTACAAATTCAGGTGAATTAAAGTCTCCTAAAATAGTCCGGTCCAAAATCAAGTAGCATACCAAGAAAATATAAGTTATCAAGCCTAAAATTGGCCTTTCCAGCCTCAGCTACAGATCTTTCTCTCCAGCCTCCTGGCTCAGTGCTACCCAGCCAGTGTTTAATGTTCTCAAGCTCTGTTCCACACTCATTAAATGAAAGTTACAAGTGTACCCCAGGGCCAGATGCGCCCCTGACCTCAGCAGTCGCCAGCCAAACTGCCTTGCTGCTACTGTGCTCAGTATTACAGAGAATGACTGGATGGCATTGAAGTGCAGCTTAAAGAGGCAGTTCCCCCAAAACACACACATTTTTTTTTCCTAATATTCTGTGAGAAGCCTACGGACATGTTTTGCCTGGGTTTGGTTTTCCTGGCAGTTTTAAAATATTTACCTTTCGGTAATTGTCATGTCCCACTTTAAAGTCCTATAAACTCAACAACATCACTTATAGATCAGTTTAATGTGTTGAGTTACTAAGGGAAACATACCCCCAAGATACAAAGCCAGGTGTTTAAATCCTGGTTGTCTCATACTGACAATGCTGGGGCTCAGCATCTCCCCAGAGTAGACAGGAGGATGTAGGCCAGGACTTCTGCCTTCTTCTCACCATAGAGACTCCCTGTGGAGGTTTGGTTAGCTGAGTGAACAGTGCATTAAAAAGAGAAACTGCTTGGCAAGATATGATTGGGACAACACAAATCTGTGACTATCATCCCTAATCCCCAGTTTCTGCTTCAAGGCAAGACCCTAATCATCAACGAAGAAATTGGGAGGGAAAGATATTTTTTAAATATTTCAGTGATATGGTTGCCAAATTGTCTTGGTACCATTGCCCAAACAATTGCACACTATGTGCCTTGGTTGAGCATAAGATGCTGGCAGAGGATGGTCTTTTTGAGCCAAAAATGCTAAAATGTTAACTTTTGTCAACTGAAATAAAACTATAGCAGTTGTTGAGGTCCTACCCTGTCTATAGACTGCTTACAGGGTAAAGAAACATCATGTAATCTTGTTATTTGGGTGAAATGCCCCTTTAAAATGTAGCTTTTTCCATAACTTCCTCTGCAGATTTATACATGAATCAGCAGTATTATTTTCAAAGGAGGGAGGCTAGTCATTGTCATCGAAAGATTAATGAAATAGAGAGCTCTTCTGACTCTGTATGAAATCGATCAACAGTATTTCTCCCAGAAACATCTATAAAACGACTGTTCTAGGAAAGTTCCGAAATGAAATTCGACCAATGGTTTATTCATTTTCTCAAAGTAAATACAATTTGAGTGAGGTGGCTTCAGCTGTGATGTTGTCTGACTTGCTTTCCATCTTTTCTGTCTCTCCATCTTTTGTGTTTCAGAGGAGTCAATCTACTGTTACACGCCTCATAACTTCACCCGTGACCAGGCCCTGTACGCACGGGGCTACTGCTGGACAGAGCTGCGTGATGCCGTGCCCGGGGTAGAACCTGACCTACGACCATCACTCTTTGAGCACAAGTTCCTACCCTACGCCCTGCTGGCCTTCGCTGGCATCATGTACATCCCTGCTTTGGGCTGGGAGTTCATGGCCTCCACCAGACTTACCTCAGAGCTCAACTTCCTGCTTCACGAGATCGACAACTGCTACCACCGGGCTGCTGAGGGCCGGGCTCCCAAGATCGAGAAGCAGATCCAGTCGAAAGGACCCGGTATCACAGAGAAAGAGAGGCGGGAGATCATAGAGAACGCGGAGAAGGAGAAGAGCCCCGAGCAGAACCTGTTTGAGAAGTACTTGGAGAGGCGGGGCCAGAGCAACTTCCTGGCCAAGCTGTACCTGGCACGCCACCTGGCCATCATCTGCCTCAGCTCCATCCCCATCTCCTACCTGAGTGCCTACTGGCACCGGCAGCGCCAGAACGAGTTCAGCTGTGCCCTGGGGGAGCCGCCGGACTCCAGCAGCATCCCCGAGCTGAGGCTCAGCGTCAACTGCAAACTGCCGGCCGTGCAGCTGCAGCGCATCATGGCCGCGGTGGACATCGCTCTGCTGAGCACCATGAACCTGGTCATCCTGGTCAACCTGCTGCACCTCTTCGTGGTGCGGAAGTCCAACTTCGTGTTTGACAAGCTGCACAAGGTGGGCATCAAGACGCGGCGGCGCTGGCAGAAGTCCCAGTTCTGCGACATCAACATCCTGGCGATGTTCTGCAACGAGAACCGGGATCACATCAAGTCCCTCAACCGCCTGGACTTCATCACCAACGAGAGTGACCTCATGTATGACAATGTGGTAAGGCAGCTGCTGGCTGCGTTGGCCCAGTCTAACCAAGACGTCACACCTACAGTGAGGGACTCTGGCATCCAGACCCTAGATCCCAATATGGACCCCTCTCTACTGGGGGTTGGAGAGCTGGGAGGGGAACCGCTGGTCATCAAACGACCACGCAAGAAGATTAAGTGGATCCCCAGCTCTAACCCCTTGCCCCAACCCTTTAAGGTAGGACCCAATGTCCTAAGAGTTGCCTGCAACAAGTCTGTATATATTGGCAACTTGGTCTTGGTCTAGATAAGCTTTGTATTTGTTTGTTTAAATGAAAACTACACCTAGTGATTCTGGGTTATGTCATACAATTTATTGAGCACACCTGACACTAGTTATAAGGTCCATAAAGAAATAAGGCCCTTGGCAAAACATGGCACAGATTTTATTCAAGCACAGCTATCAAAAGATGGTTGGAACCATAATTAGAAATAATATATTACAGGTACATGGATGTCTAGTGTGTTGTGACTTTTATCTCAACAATTTTTACTTTGGTGTGAAGTTAACCTTAAGTAATTCAAGACCACAAATATTCAAGTCATTATCGAATAAGTATCCCTTCTTCCTGTCATCATTGTAGTAACTCTTTGTGTCTGTCCATTGTGAAGGAACCTCTGACAATGACACGTTTAGAAAACAGTACTAAGCCTGAGAAGCCCAAACTTGTGAGGAGGAAAACTGTGGCAGAGAACTATGTTGCTCCACTGAGCAAGAGCACACAGTACCCACCTTCTGCCAAAGGTACTGTACAGAGACCAGTGACATCACTGTATAACATTAGAGTAATGGAAATTAACAAAATGTTTGGTTACTCATAATTTTTGCTATAATAATCCTTTGGAGATTTGACTGAGACAGCTTTTAACTATGATTTTGCATTGAAACGTGATTGCTGCATAGACAAATGCAATGAATGTATGCAATTGGAGTAGCAATTTGCCCCTACTGTGGTATCTCATCTCCTTGGACCGTATCTGTTGAATGCCAACTGCAGACATGAGCGCCATGGAGAAAAAGCACAGTCGAAACTTTTCCCTGGATGTTCACCCGTACATGCTAACCATCCGTAAGCCCCACAAGGTAGAGACTGTCAACACAGAGCCACTGGATGCTGTGTTTATCGAGGGCACACACACCATAGTCCATGTCTCTGCTTCCATCACAGGTAAGAAGGCAATTTCTCATTTCACGCTGGATCTGTCACACGTGTAGCTAAGCCTCATCTTGACTGATTCCACAGGAATCTAATAGAGTTATTAACTTATTGCAATGGTGAGAGTTAATATCTGTGTAGGCATAACTATGGTTGAAAGTCCTAGTGAAGTCATGTGGTCAGGAAAATACCCTGGGACTGTGTACCGTTTTGTTTGTCTCTCTCTTCAGGTAAGAAAGACAGCGCCCCAGAGTCCACCAACACGGTCTTCTCTACAATCACAGTTCCTACCAGCACCTATCTGAACGGCGCCAGTCCCAGTCCCAACCCACCCTTTCTGGCTGATCACCACCTTACAGGGCCTCTGATCGAACAAGAGGAGCCCGAATTAGTCCAGCCTGCGGTCTTCACTCGGATACCCTCCCACCAGCTGCTCAGCATGCACCAGCTGCTCAGCATGGAGGAAGAGGGGGCAGGAGGTCAGGGGGCCAGACTGTCTGAGAGACCAGGGGTGGAGCTGATTGCTGCTGGGGAGTGCTGAAGAGAAGGCACACACAACCCCCCCTGCCAAATATGTCGCACAATACAGCAACACGTATATCAATCACCACCACAACCGTGCCACCAGAAGCCACGGCCTATAACCAACAGACACCTTGTCATTACGAGCACACGCTTGTGCTTTACTCCTCACTACTGGTCTAGTGAAGGGACTGAGTGAGAGTGCTGATGGTGTTGCTGAACTGGAATGCTGAAATTGGAGTGGTGGATATTTAACAAAGAGAGAATAAAAAAAGAGTTACAGTTCTCATTATTCTGATCAACCCATAGTCATCGGACTCTCCACACTTCATTTAGGGTTAGAAATGTATGGTAAAAATCTGAATTCCTGGTCCTAGGACTACAGTTGTCCTGCTAATTCCTTCCTGATTCCAGAACTCCTTTGACCAGGATTTCTGGAAAACAGGGTATTTGGGGAAATGTACCTGAATTTTTGAAAAGGTGCTCTTATTTAAAAAGCTAAGACAGGCAAAAGGGAAGGCGGAATAGAAAGACATACCATTTCAAGATTTTGAATTATGGAGGCACACTATCTAGAATTCCATATATAAGTATTTACCAACAGCTACATTAAGAAAAAATGTTTATAGAACATGCGCTTATTATCCTTCTATCCAAGTCTACTGAAACACAACGCAGTACCCTTTTTAAAATTTGCACTGCAGTATATGCAAACGATCACGTCTGTGGCAATAATAGTCTGTTATACCACATTTTACCTACAGTAAATAATTTACTGACTGTAGCCTGATCTCAGTTCTTTTAGTGTTGCCACAGATATGGATAGAAGAATCACGTTTGATCTGACACAGTATTGCATGGACATCATCGATGAGGGCTTCCAGCATTTTAAAGTAACTGGTTGGAACTTATAATCGGTATAGGAAGAATCACATGACCTACCCGGTCATCAGGAACGATTGACCAAGGAATAGTACTCGTAAAGAAGAACACCTACTATTTCAAAAGGGATATTTCCTCATAGACGCCATAATGAGACTGATATAGTATACCTCTTTTCAACACTGTGTACTTCACGTGACTATACCTTAATTTGACCACACAGTAAAAGGAGGCATAGTGAAAACATGCCTAAAAGAAGACGGCGCTCTTTTACGGGATTTGGGATGACTTCCTACTTACCCATAGTCAAACAAAGTGATCCAAATGTTTACGTCTCTGAACGCATTATGAAGAAAGTTGAAGGTATAGCACATTGTTAGCTTAGCACACTTAATGTAAGTTGGTTGATAGGAGCCAGTTTCTGCACAGGAAAATAGATACTAATACAGAGCCATACATAGTAATCAAAATGTATCTCATCATAACGAATTATGTCCAACTTCCTTTCCCCGCTGGTGTATAGATACCATAATTAAAAAACGTCTTCTGATTCTGGGTAGTAGGAAGTTATCTACAATCACAGGATTTTGGCAAGGGATGAATAACAATTATATTCATCTGCGTCCGGTAAAAAGAAGTTAGCGGTAGTTTCAAGCTAAGTAGTGTTAGCGCAATGATTGACGACTTGCAAGAACTGTTATCGACTTTCCACAATTCCCTCGGTTAGTCACTATCACTGAGGTGAAGCTCCCTTTTAAACTGATTGAGGAATGGCTATAGTTTACTCTTTTTTTTTTACATTTAAAACAGACATCATGGTGCTGCTGCAAACTGTTTATTTTGTGCCTGTGTCACAAAACACGAACTGGTGATCCAATTCATTGAAATACATGACTGCCCTCCTTAACAATGTTCCAACTATTTTAACTAAGAGACGTGAAGGTTGTTTTATAATGGACATTCGGTGTATATCTCTTGGTTAAATCAAGTCTTACATGACTATACAAATTACAGATTTTGAATCAGGATAGGATGGCTAAAATCTATACCTTTTATTTTCTTAAAAATTTAAAATGTTTTTGCACCAAATTACGACTTCAATCGTCAATAGCTCACACAAAACGTGTTGTAATAATATAAAACATACACACTCTGAATCGAGGATGCAGTTTACACTTGGCACACAGTTTGAGGGAGCAATTACATTTTACAGTTGTATCACATTTTGAAAAGCAACATAACAAACGCAAACGCTGTGTGTTGTAGTGCATCTTCCCCCAAATCAGAAAATGTACTTAAAATTCTCATTGGCACACCTTCTGTAAGGACTATTGAATTTTCAGAGTTTTATCAAATTTTGGAATGATTTTCTAGTGATTTTCAACCACTAAGCTGTGGATTGTAGTCCATCGTCCCTCTATTTAGAACATGCACTTTTCATAGTAATGGCACACTTTCTGTAGGAGCTGTTTCATTTTCTTTCTTTTTTTCACATTTTGAGATGTCTAATAAAAAAAAGCATAGATTGTAGTCTATCCTTCCCCAAACCGGAATATGTATGTTTTATATTATAACAACAATTTTAGTGCGAGCTATTGAATTTAATGTTTTATATCATTACAACCCTTTTTGAGGGTGCACTAAAAAGTTTATTTAGAATTTGACCCAAATACATTGAAACATTTAAAAAAAAGGTGTGGATTGTAGTCCATCCTATCCTGTAATGTCTTTAGTCTTGGAAATCTTGACCTTTAGCTATTGACAAGAGAAAACAAAAATCCACCAAATGTCCATTATAAAACTAAATTTACCTCATATTTCAAATATATGTAAAATACAATTTGGATAGCGCCACCTGTTATTTCAAGCTAGCTGTGACGTGAGCTCCCGAGGCACTCTTAACCCAGTTACATATTTATGAGTATGATGAACAAATGTCTGCAAAACAATGACCTCTTAAAAAATAATTTGACAATTATCCAAAATTGTCAAATGTAATATGTTGAATTTGAAGGGCATGTAGGGTGTTTAAAAATTATATTAGCTGTAATTTAGATGAGGGAGCTCTTTATTTCTAACAAACAAATCTGTTTTTGGAAAATGTGTTTCTAATTTAGCAATGTTTGGAGTCTGGAAAAATTCAATTGATAGTGTTAGTGATTTTACACTTATAACCCCTTAACATTTTGATGTTAGTATTTCTGTGTCGATACATTTTCGAACTACCTAGCAATTGAAGTAAAATGTTTGCTAGCCGGACAGAGACAGATAATTTGTCACAGTGTTTTATAATTGTTCATCTCAACAGCAGCTCAAATGCAGTTACACTTCCATGTGTTGGAACTGTTGCCAGTTATTGTTTGGATATTCATGACTGCAATATGTCTGTTAGTGTTAAAGTATGTCTGAAAGATAAAAGAAAGCTCAGGAAAACATCAGGAATACATCAACTCTCACAATGCAATGAATATATCTTCTAGAGTATGTAGCAGTCACTCAAGCACATAAAGTCCCCATGCAGTCTTGGCTATTTGATTTTTAAATAATCACTGTACTGTAGTCCTAACAAATGTGTGTATATTATGATAACAACAATGTTATCAATGTTAGGAAACATTCTATGATATATACGCACACAAACACTGCTCGTATTAGCTCACATGATGGTCTAGAACCTAATGCTTTATCCAGAATGGTCATTGGTCTGTTGTAATCTGATCAGATAGTTTAATCACAATATTGGTCCAAAATATTGTATCTCGTTATAAAAGGCTAATGTTCTAAAAATGACCTGTGATAACATCTCGATGTTATCTTGATATTCGTGGTGCATTTTAAAAGTGTTTCTCTCACAAACCTAGTGCACTTCAAGTGTGGTTAGCCAGTCGTTCCTGTAGAGAATTTATAGAATAAAACTAAATGCCACATTAAAAAATATGTTGTAAATATGTTATTGTGTAAAATAAACGTTAACACCTTCTTGCTACAAATGTGTTCTAAACCTCTCAACCACCTCTCAACTTCAGTGCAAGGGAATGTTGTGGCGATGACCTAGGCAAGATAAATGTCATTACATGCCCAATACCTATGATAGCTAATCTGTCATGGTGCAGTGGTCTGTATTCTGGGAGCCTGTTGCTGTCACTGCAGTACTCCCCAGCGTCCCAAGTTATGAAGAATTTCAGTGACACATACAGTAGATAAATTAAAAACAAAATAATGTACAGCATACAAATGCTTTTCCTTTGACTGTCAAACTTTATACCATATGCTTATCATGCCCTTTGACAGCAGCTACATCACCTGATTTCCAATGCTGCATCATTAAACTCACACAATGTGCTATCACATTCTCACCAAAGACAATGTCCTCTAAAATTAACAAATTAGAAATAGAGAAGGCTACTGTAGCTAGATGTTATTAGGATATAAGAGCACCAGGTATGATGCAGTAAAAAATGGGATCTGTGCCACAACCAACATCAACTATAGACATAGTCTGTGATAGTCTGGTAAAGCCTAGACTGAACAAACACACTAAGAGCATTCTGTTATGCTGTGAATCTGTTATATTTTGCAATACAAATATCTTGCAATGATAAGAAAACATAAAACATTACTACTAGTTCACTGGTATGTTGCCTTGACAATTGCGTCATGGTTTGTGACAATCTATTGTTGATTATCCAATGGGGCTAATGTGTTACAGTCTAAAATGCAGTAAATGGATGGTTTGAAAAACGACCCATCAATTAGCTAATACACTATCCTTTTGAAGTACTCAGCACAAAAAAACAATCCTCATATGCACTTGTGACATGTAGCACTGAGCTCCTCCTCATGCATACTTTCTTATGGTTTGGGGACCTCTCATTCAGAAAATAAACTCATAATGAAGGCCTTATCTAGATTGTCCAACATTTCCCAGATCTAGCTGCTGGGAATGCAACCTCAAATCCGAGTCACATAAAAACGAAGAAAATACATGTAAGTGACTTTAAATCGGTGCATGCATCCCACACCTACATGGTGGGTGCTGATTCTGTGCTGATGATGATGTCAAACTTTGCCAATATCTGTAGGATTACAATGAGTCGTAAGTGAACCCTTTTTGGTTTTGTTAAAATAAAAGATCAACAATTTCTATTTACATGCAAGTTTCTGTAATGAATGTATATCAATATTATTATATTCTTTACTTTATGCCTCAAACATGAAAAAACTACATGTCCCTATTACCACAACGAACTACAAGTACCAGAAGGCAAAACTAAGATAGACGTTTCATCTTCGAAGTGCAGGTGAGAGCACACAGGTTGGCTAACGGTAGCGAGTTAGTTTTAGTTCTTTTTTTCCTATTTACGTAATTAGCAGTTCCGGAAACATTGTAAACTGTAGTAGACGTGTCTTATTTCTATTACAAAGTGATATACACTTGTGTGTGAAGCATTAAGTAAGCATTTAACGTATTGTTCAACTGGGAAAGCTAGGTAGCGTGTCTCCAACGCTGCAGTGGTTACGTTAGATCTCAAAACGATGAGCAAGCTTAGCTACGAAGCTTACTGATACGTTGAGGTGGATAAGGAACGTTTACTGATGCCCTGTGTTATGTTCTTCGTCACTAGAAGCAAGCTAACATACGTTTGATAGCTTCAGCCTAGTATGACTTGTAAACATGTGGCTAGTTAGCCAACAGACTGTAGCTAGCTGTGTCAACACTGACTGCAGATGATGTAATAGTGTTAGTAGGCATAAACACACGCTGTTTCGTTGCAGAAGTTGAGCCACGATGTTTGAGTGCCAAAAACGTGCTTATAATAGTCGTCTATAAGTTGACTCACTGTTTCCCTGCTTAGCGTAACTACCTGCGACATGTGACTGCGTTTCAACTTACACAACTGTGGCCATACAATTAGAGAGAACGTAACTAATGATGTTTTAGCTAGCAATACATCCATCCGGCAAATAAACAACAAACATTTAGGAACTTAACTGGGAGCGCTGTCAGTCATATCACAGCTGTGACAGCATTGCAGATAAAAGTAATCTTGGCAGACATGCCTACTGATTATGGATTTGAGGACACGCATGTGACCTTACTTTTTTCTCCTGTTTGGTTTTCAGTTCAATAAGGAAGTGGATACATCACTGTTTTTTAATCTACTCTCAAAGTTTGAATCATGAACCAAGACTCAGAGGTAAGTTTGGGGGCAGAGGGAGTCACTGTATAAGGCCTTGACAGCTGTTTTTTTGGCATGACAGAACCACACTAAGTGCAGCTCACTTATGGCCCATGCATATGGAATATTAAACATGTCAAAATTCTGTGCGCTTGTGTGGTCGTATATTAAAGGCCGTTGTTGCTCAAAGTCTTATGCTTAAATCTGGGATTACATTTTGCAAGCTTGTACAAGGAAGGGTCTTCTGCTCTTGACCAATCAGTAACATTTCTACAGCAAATATTGTCTGATATGTCCATCAATCTTATGAAAATACCCTATTTCCAGTAGTCAAATAGTTCGCTGCTACTGTGGGAAGTTTAATGATCTACACTGCGCTTTGAACTGTTATTTTCTGACCGAGCTGAATAAATAAATGATCGAATATATTTATGTCATGTATTTTGCTAAATAATAATTTGTTGTTGCATGTTCTTGCACGCACTCTGCGTATTTTCAAATCAGCAATGTTTGCCTAAGCAAACGTCTGTTACCCAAAATGTTTTGTACCCATAGCACATGTTTAGCAAAAGAGAGATTCTGACTATGAGATTCTCCTTTTCAGTTTCCTTTAATTTACAATGTAGCTACTTAAATCATACTTCGCTGTTGAGGTGTTATTTTGACTTTTGTCCACCAGGTGGCGTAGGCTCATGTTAGCGCTACCAGCGAATGATAAAATAATAATAGACGTTTGCTTAGGCGGAGAACTACTCGTCTTCTGGAAATAAGGTATTTCCATTAGATTGGTGGGCTTATCCGACCAGTGGTAATGGGTGTAGGAATGCAAATCTAACTGATTGGTCGAAGACCAACCACTTTCTTGCTTGCAGAATGAACATAAGCTTGTCAAATATTGCTTGCACCAACTAAATGTACAAACTTGCAAATTGTAATTACATATCACACTTCCTCAGACCTTTGACCACACATTTTTACACAAGTGCCCAGAGTTTTGATATGTTTGTTTAATATTCCATACATGAAGTTGTAACCTTTTAAGGAAAGCCCTGGAAGGCTCATACAGAAATGAAACATGCATAGGTTTTATCCTGCTCCAGTATTAAATGTAAATCACCAAACAGTCCATCATTGTAGAACCTTGCCTTGCGTACTTGTGTTTTGAACTCTGATTGATGCTCAAGAATCAATGCTGTGGTATGTCTACTTAACCCTAACCTTTTACACATGTGATGTTCCCTTATCTAACTTGGACTACTAAAGTTTTATTTCTCCTCTGACGTTAGGATGGGTTAGCAGGTCCCTCTGAGGATGCTAGTGAAGATGATGCACTGCCCAGTCGTCCCCCTGGACTCTGTGAGTACCTCGGTTATCTGTCTTCTACATCGGCTTGTCTTCAGAAGCTTATCGTTTAGCAAGGGGGACTGTCCTTTACGTTACTTTTTACGATCGAGTGATAAGTGTTTCCACAGCTGCGATGATATATTTTCAAGTGTTTTGATAGTTGTTTGGCCGAAACGTGAGCAGTTGTCTTTTCCCAGCACTCATTTATGGATATCAGAATGACATTTTTTTTGTGGCTTTCTTCCTTGTTTACTCCATTCCTCCCGCTCTCTCGTTCACCCCATTCCTCCCGCTCTCTCGTTTACCCCGTTCCTCCCACTCTCTCGTTTACTCCATTCCTCCCACTCTCTCGTTTACTCCATTCCTCCCACTCTCTCGTTTACTCCATTCCTCCCACTCTCTCGTTCACCCCATTCCTCCCGCTCTCTCGTTTACCCCGTTCCTCCCGCTCTCTCGTTTACTCCGTTCCTCCCGCTCTCTTGGTTCTGCTATCTGTTCCCCATGGTGCCCTTCACGTCTCACTGGCTGGTTCTTTCATAGCGGACTCCGAGGCGGTGGAGCTGCTTTGGCAGGTGCGTGCCCAGCGGCGCCAGTCTTCCCCAGAACTCCCTGAGACAGTCACCCGACTAACAGCTCCCGATGGCAGCCTGCTATACCTGGTGGGCACTGCCCACTTCAGTGACAGTAGCAAAAAGGATGTGGCCGCGGTAAGAAAGGGGTGGTTCTGTGTCTAAATGGTGGGCCTCCAGAGATACATTACTGTCTCTCTTTTTGTCCATTAAAAGGACATCAAATTGATCAGAAATACAGTGTAGATGTTAATGTTGTAAATTACTGTAGCTGGATACTGCTAATGTTCTGCTAATGTTTTAATGCTACGTGGTGTTTGCTAATCCAAGTTTATCGTTTTAAAAGGCTAATTTATCATTACAAAACACTTTTGCAATTATCTTGGCACAGCTGAAAACTGTTGTGCTGATTAAAGAAGCAATAAAACTGGTTTTCTTTAGACTAGTTGAGTATCTGGAGCCTCATCAATTATGGGTTTGATTACAGTCTCAAAATGGCCTGAAACAAAAAACTTCTAAAACCTGTCAGTTTATTTTTCCTCTAAGAAGGCTATTCGAAGGTCTCGTTCCACACTGTGTACTACTCCCTTCATTAAACAGCAAAACATATTTTAATCAGACTAGAGAGAGGAGTGGGAGCACAAATATATTAGGGTATTTTGAGAAACGGGCCCCTTACAGGTCCTAAACTGGCAGCTTCATTAAAAAGTACCCGCAAATCACCAGTCTCAGCATAAACAGTAAAAATGTTATTCCTAGAAACTGGCCTTCCAGGCATAGTTGCAGTAAAAAGCCATATCTCAAAATATTTAGATGAGCAAATGAACACAGATACTGAACAGAGGATGATTGGAAAATGGTGTTAGGGACAGATTAACCTACAGTAGGTGTTTGGATCACAAAGAAAAACATTTGCGTTACCTAGACCAAATGAGAAGATGTTGGAAGAATGCTTGATGCCATTTGTCAAGCATGATTGAGGCCATGTGATGGTCTGGGTGTGCTTTGATGGTGGCGAAAGTGGACGAGTTTCACAGGGTAAAAGGGATCTTGAAGAAGGAAGGCCATCACTCCATGTTGTAATGCCATGCAGACGGCGCTTGATTGAAGTATGACCTAAAGCACAACTCCAAAATATGTAACTATTTAGGGTACATGCAGATCACTTGTATTCTGTCTATAACGGAGTGGTCAGCACAGTTAACGGATCTCAACCCTATTGAGCTGTTGTGGGAGCAGCTTGATCGTATGGTATGTAAGAAGTGCCAATCCAACTTGAGGGAGGTACTTCAGGAAGCATGGTGTGAAATCTCTGATTACTAATGCCAAAGGTCTGAAAGGCTGTAATTGCTACAAATGGAGCTTGCTTTGATGAAAGCAAAGTTTTAATTAAATTTTCAGTTAATTATTATTTCAGTAAAAAATATTGCAATTATAGTCATGTCAATGACTTTTCTATTCATTTTGCTGTTCAATTTCATGTACAGTGTCTTGGAAAACAAGGACTGTCCTAATTGACCCCCAGGGAATGTTCCTTTTTGAAGTTTTGGACAGAACTGTTATGTGAGAGGAGATAAGTGAAGGGATGAAAAGGTTGTTACCTACAGTCAGGCGAACCCCGTTCTCCCTGTCTGACCTCCTAACTCTCTTTGTTCCCCCTCTTTCTCCCTCTCCCGTCTTCCCCTCCCTCTCCCGTCTTCCCCTCCCTCAGACCATTCGTGCTGTGCAGCCAGACGTAGTGGTGGTGGAGCTGTGTCAGTACAGGGTGTCCATGCTGAAGATGGATGAGAGGACGCTGCTTAAGGAGGCCAAGGAAATCAACCTAGATAAAGTCCAGCAGGCTATCAAACAGGTGCGGCTATGGGGAATGTGGACAGGATATTTATAGGATGATTTTAACTATTTTCATGTATCTATTTATTGATTTTACAGAGTTTGGCCACCAAAACGTGCGCCAAAAATATCTACATGAGTAGACAGGTTTTTTTATTCACACCTAGATAATGTCTATCAGCTGGAAAAGTACATACAATTCAATTTCGAGTATATTTACAATTCAAGCCAACGTCAGGTTTGTCTGTTCTGGTCTTTCTATTTCTCTATTGCTAGAATATAATATAAAGGATCTTTTCCCTTCCTATCACCCCCAAAAAATTGACATCAAGCTTTTCAGGGCTAGTCGTTGTTCCTGAGTCACTGAGCTGTTGGTACCATGTAGACTGTGTGTGTGTTGTGTAATACATGTTGTTCACATACCAGAATGCCTGGGATAGACACTCTACAGTCAGAAGTGTACTGTAACATTGGTTTTCCCCACCTGTCTACATTCTCACGGTTCTGTCCATCTAGAATGGAGTGATGTCTGGCCTGATGCAAATCCTGCTGCTTAAAGTGTCCGCTCACATCACAGAGCAGCTGGGCATGGCTCCTGGAGGGGAGTTCAGAGAGGCCTTCAAAGAGGTGATGCACACAGTACACGGAGGTCTCCACGCCCCTTCACACTCACGCGCACGGCTACTCTTGATCAGGGTCACATTTGTTCTCACTGAAACGCAAGGTGTCAGGTGTCGTTTATGGATGTATTGTGAAATACTCAACCACTGTTCTAGTTTTGCACGTTTTCACCGTTTCTCACCTGTGACTGAATGTGCGCATCAGTGCTCTGTGTAAAGACCTTTCCTCTCCGTCCAGGCCGGACGAGTGCCCTTCTGCAAGTTCCACCTGGGGGACCGGCCCATCCCTGTGACGTTCAAACGGGCCATTGCTGCTCTGAGTCTGTGGCAGAAAGCCCGGCTGGCCTGGGGCCTTTGCTTCCTGTCAGACCCTATTAGGTGAACCCCTATAACCACTCTTCAGTACTAGTTTTGTATTGCAGCTGTCTTTTCTACCATGCATTTGGTTTAGGTTTAAACTCTCAAAAACCACAATGCATAAACCCACATTGAGAGTGCTTTTTAAGAGAACTCTGATACATTTCTTGTTTTGGACGTAGTTACCTTTTACCACTAGGAATGCCAGAACTAAGCAAGCAGATGTTTAGCTAGGCTTCAGTAGCGCATGTGGTGGTATAACCTGCTAAACCTGATACCCACTGGTTAGAGGTCATTATTCTGCGAGGTACGTGTTTTGACCTCAAATATATTTTTATTTAACAACATGTTAAGACAACTGGCCCTGTTAAAACCTAATTCACGGTGCAAACGTTAAGATTCTGACTGATTTTATTACACCTTTTGGAGGTTATCTGAATTACAGCAACACAAACCAACTGTCCCCTTATGTTGCACTGGCTATACTTATTTTCAGTTGACCAACTTTCTCAGGTGAACAAAAATGTAAAACACTGAATGTTCGCAAGGTAACCAAGAAAAAGCTGTTTGCGTGTTCGGTTCATGTGTCTTGGTGAAGTTCGGTGTGAAGCAGTGTGCAGCTTTTGACCCATAGAAATTACTATGTACCATGTTGAAATACATTTGTTAAACATTATCATTTCACTATTACTGCATATATATATCACAGATATTTGCTGATATTACCATGAAAGAATTCTACAGAATCACGCTATTTAAAAACCCAGTAAATATGATCTCACTCAGATAATATAGCTGTCCTACAAACATAACCGGTTTTAGCACACAAACGAACCCCAGCCCCAGAATATGGCCTAGATTTGTAAATGCAGGGGACTGAATATTGGTTTACATTGTAGGCATGCTATTTATGTACTTCCAGACCAAGGCAAACATGCTTGTAGCCACTTCATGCTAGTTGCCTAACATGACTACAAATGTACTTCTACAAGACATTGTGTAATTTGTCAACAGTAATTATCACTTTTATTTCTCAAAATTAGGGTATTTAATTTGGCCAACTTGCGTTTCTGGGAGAAATCTGCTTGTCAATGTTAAAAAAAGAAATCTAGGAATGTGTGTCCTTTGTCACAAGCAAGTAGATTAGGTATTCACAGCAGTGAGGCATAATGGATGATACCAAAGTATTGATGACCCATTGAGGGATATGGTTAAACCTAGGGGGCAGAAGGTTGTGCTTTTATTTTATTTATTATTCTCATTGTTCTTGTGTGCTAGTAAGGAAGATGTGGAGAAATGCAAACAGAAGGACCTGCTGGAGCAGACCATGCTGGAGATGATCGGCGAGTTCCCCGCTCTCCACCAGACCATCGTAGCGGAGCGAGACATCTACCTCACACACACCCTCCGCCAGGCTGCACGTTGTGTGGAGGCCCCCCCCCATGCCCAGAGTGAGTGTCACGTCCGCCTGGCACGTTGTGTCCCACTGTTCTTCTGTGGGAAGTCCACGTCAGACCTGGGAGATATTGTTTAGAGTATTTCAATTACCTTTTGTATATTTTCAGGTAAGTGTTTAGCATTTTTTTGATGTTTTAGAAAGTTCTGCTGGCTCAATAAGGATGTGTTTGCCAGCAGAGATTGCTATCTCTAGCTTAATGGAGGTATCTCAACCATTGAGATACTACTACAAGTCGTCAGAGTGAGATGAGGCAAGGCTACCCTGTCCATCATCCATCTTTGGCTGTGCTTCTCCACTTTACCCCACCCTTTGTGTGACCTTCTGGGCACTGTCAGTATGCCAGGACAGGATGATCCAACCTTCTGGCTTCAATGACACCGCTATATTGCGAGGCAGTGACACAGACCACACCCGGGCTGCCGTAGTTTTTGTCAGGAGGCAACGCGGACAAACGTTTGTCTCCGACACCATTTCCTCCCATGGGTTCTGCTCGCTGGCCACACTAGCAAGGAGGTTCTCCCTCATTGGCCGGTGTGTACAACAACAGCAGTTAGGAACACGGGTGTCACTGCGGGTGGATGTGTGGTTGTGTGTTGTGACAGAGGTGCCTGCTGTGGTGGTAGGAGTGGTGGGGATGGGTCACGTTCCTGGCATCGAGAAGAACTGGGAGAAGGAGCTCAACATTCAGGACATCATGAGGTGCGTGTGTACGACCGTTGCATCCATTTCCCTGTTATCCGCTCTGTTTGAAACCACGTGTCTTTGATAACCCTACCGCGCTGTTAGCTAACGTCGACACGCCTGCTGTTCTGTGTGTGACTCAGTGTCGCGCCGCCGTCTCGATTCGGCTGGATGCTACGCACCGTGCTGAAGGCCGGGATGGTGGGGATGCTGGGATACGCCTGCTACCGTGCGGGAGGGGGCGTGGGAAGGGCTCTTCTGTCCCTACCCACTGTCCAATCACTACTGGAAAACCTGCGACCACTACCTCCAGCGGCGGCCTGAACCCCTTCAGATGGCCTGTGCCTGTGTCATGAACGTTCCCCTCCAACACGAAAACCATGCATTTACCACCAATGGCCTTATCAACAGGGGGCCCCGTTAGAGGTCAAGGTTCACCTCCTAATCTATGAAGAGAAATGGATGTCAGGTGGCCTTGGCCTGCCCTCCCAGTATCCCCAGGGCCTCCTCTCTCAACGTCCCTGTGGAACACAGGACTGTACTGCCAAAGAGTAAAAGGACGGTACCATTATTTTCTTCCAGAGTAGGGGCAAAATCAGGATTTTTTTAGAAAGTTGAAAAATGCTTTTCTTCTATTTATTTTACATCTGATGAACGCCGCTTTCCTTTTGATATTACCATGAAATTGGAGCTTGAGGTAATCCTGCAAAATGTTGTCTAATAGACAAATAAATGGTCTATTATAACAAAAAATATATGTATTGGGCTTGTGAGAAAATGTACCACATTAGTTGTAGCCCAAAAACATTTTTATACAATAGCTAGTGTGCAATTCAGTAAATGAACTCTATTTAAAGAAGTCAAAAGGTTAAATATTAGAAAAAAGTGTAACTGTCCACATGTTACAACACATGTAACTGACTACATTGTTGTTTCTGATAACTATTCTGGGAACACAATGTACCATTCCTCATTGATCTGTGCTTATTTGGCTTTACACGCAACCAGTCATTGGTTAATACAGACGGTATAGCTTGATTTGGATATGTTTTAGGCAAAAACATTTCAAATGTTCTGTTATTTGACGAAAAGGTTTGAGCCTGAACACGTGTTCCATCCACAATTCAGGGCTAATGTATGATGTTTTGTAAGAGATGCTGAGGAGAGCGGAGACCAATGTGCCTCAAAGCAAGCAATGCATTTTCAATGAGAACGTTTTGTATCTGACTGTACTTGCAATGAGACACCTTTAACATATTTGCTAGAAAACATAACTGGCCACTTTACGTGGTGGTGGTTTATGCTGGACATGGGAGAATATGCACTTTGTTCAACAAGCACCAGGACCTCAGGCATTTTGGGCTAAATGCTTTAAAGATGTGCATGATTATAGTACATCCGAGTTGTCAGTCCTTCCCTTGTCCATAAGAAGACATTGTTGTTTGGGATCGGGAGGATTTTGATGGGGTTCAAGCCTTAATCTGCTATCACCTCTGCCTTTGACCTGGAGATAGCCTGCCTCTGCTGCAGTGGTTGTGTTTTCTTTCGGTCCTCCATCGGTTTGTCTGTGCGTTTGTTCATACTGTCTAGTTGGACCAGGTTGTGTCACCCTCCGATGAAGGTTTGTGGATTTGGTTCTCTTTTCTCCAAACACAAATATTTACAGTAATCTGATAAATATGTTTGGGAGATAATGTGTCTTGTGGCACTTTTTAATTTGGTGTGAACTGGCTAATGGCCGAAACAGAATTAATGGAGTAGTGTCAAATGAAAACACGCCATATTTTCAAGCATTAAGCAGCAAAACTCCAAGCTTTTTCCAGGCAATTAACACATTCAGTTTGTTCTCACCTATTTTTTGGGATAAGAGGTGGCTCCCTTTTAAAACTTCTACAATGTTGTGTAAGCAAATGTTTTAAAAACAACTTTTGTCACATACAGTTTTTGAGGCAATAACTTTTTGGTTAACTGTGGCGTTGTTCCTTAAGTCTTACACAAAGGAGGATTTAAAATCAGTCTGTTTTGGGGTTTACTCTGCTGTGATGGATATTAGCATACCTGTTGTATAGTCATTCTTAATGTATTAATCTAGAAGCAAACTATTGTGTTAAGTCATAAGGAAAATGTAATTGAAACATCATAGTCTTTCCTAAAGTTAGTAGTTACTGAGTTAGGAATTCATTAGTACAGTATTGGCCAGGGTTGACATATTAAATGAAATGCCATTTGTTGGTGGGTTAGTGTTATCACTACTGACCAGTGAGATTAGTATAGAGTGTACGTGTGCCAGTTTATTTGATAGAATCAGAAACATTCCATCAACAGAGTAAGTTAACACTGCAATTTGAAGTTGATTAACTGTTCAACTTCAGACTGGTTCGGTTTGCAAGTATGCCTTTGTTTTCCATCCAAATCATTATTTGGAGGCACTTGAGCATTAATCCATAAAATGATTTGTTTTTATTTATTATTGAAATATGTTGGGAACAAGTCTACTGCTTTTGACTCAATCCCGGGTCTATTCCTGGCATCAGTTTGAGTTTTCTCTGAGCCAATAACTAACCACTGTCAGTAATTCTTTGGGTGGTTTGCCACAGAGGTCCTTTATCACCCTGTCAGTATTTGTGACACTGTCTTTACACCCTCATTCTAGTATCTTTTACGTATGTCGGGTGACATCATTGTAAACAAGCCAAATATTGAAGCCTATATTCTGTATTGAACTATACAACTTTTTAATTAAAGACTATGTATTTATGCTTATTTCATCTCGTGTCTATATTATTTTTCACAATCATAAAAAAAAATCCTGTGACATCCATCTCCATTTAGTAAGATACTGCTATATAAACTTTTTTACAATGTGTGAGGTTTTTTAGTTTCTATCTGCTCCTAAGATCTTTTTTCTCCCACTAGGTTACTTCTCCAAATACGATCACTGTGTTGTATTGAAAAGCACTTTTTAAATTGAATAAAACACTTCCTATGTTGGGTTTGCCATGAGCCTATAGTCCAGTGGTTCTTAACCCATTCCTCAGGGAACCCCAGACATTCCACATCTTACCCGCAACCCTGAACAAGCACAGCAGATACACAAGGGCTTGAGGATTAAGTGTGCTAGCTAAAGGGTAGTTCAAATACCCTGACAGGTTGAGGAATGGGTTGAGGACCACTGCTATAGTGTATTTAACATGTCATTGAAGCCTTGAAGACAATAGTCTGAGGTTAAACCCCGTGTTGAAAATACACATTCTTTATTTCACACTTTACATAATGCTCAATTATTTTCTGTTTGCATTGGAGTTTTTTAATCTGCCAAATCTTGAGGAATGATAGCACTGTGTAAAGGGATTTAGCCCATGTTAAAATGTGTTTAATTCTTTTAACCAAAAATCAATTGAGCATGTCTCAAACTGAAAGTAGCTGCTGTACAGGCCTTGCAGAGTACCACCTAGAAAGATACCCATCTGGTGGCATGCATGGGTTACAGGATTAATTTTTCTTATGCAGAAGACAAGCTAATATTTAGTGAATACAGGAACTTTAGGATTATGCATTGTGCTAGTGACGGAGTCAAAATTAATCAGTCCATTTATGCACTGCATTGTGTTTTTGTATGAAAACAAACACCTAAATGTATAGAAGTTACACAAATACTTCCCCCCAGTAAGTCCCACCAAACCACAATAAATGTATAAATTCAACAAACATCACACATTCATGCAAATGCTAGGAGTTTTATTGTAAGACATGGGGCAGTTTAGAAAAGAGGGAATTATTAGTATTCCTCTTCCTCAGAACAGTCACCAGAATCTGCCCCCACCTCTTCATAATCCTTCTCCAGAGCAGCCATGTCCTCTCTAGCCTCAGAGAACTCCCCCTCCTCCATTCCTTCACCCACATACCAGTGCACAAAGGCCCGCTTGGCGTACATCAGGTCAAATTTATGGTCCAGACGGCTCCAGGCCTCAGCGATAGCCGTGGTGTTGCTCAACATGCACACCGCCCTCTGCACCTTGGCCAAGTCCCCCCCGGGAACAACAGTAGGAGGCTGGTAGTTGATCCCCACCTTGAACCCTGTGGGACACCAGTCCACAAATTGGATGGACTTGCGGGTCTTGATGTGAGCAATGGCCGCATTGACATCCTTGGGCACCACGTCGCCACGGTACAGCAGGCAGCAAGCCATGTACTTGCCACGTCTGGGGTCACACTTCACCATCTGGTTAGCGGGCTCGAAGCAGGAGTTTGAGATCTCCGGGACGGAGAGTTGCTCGTGATAAGCCCTTTCTGCCGAGATGATGGGAGCATAAGTGACCAGGGGGAAGTGGATGCGGGGATAAGGGACCAGGTTGGTCTGGAACTCCGTGAGGTCCACGTTAAGTGCACCATCGAAGCGCAGTGAGGCGGTGATCGAGGAAACAACCTGGGCAATGAGGCGGTTCAGATTGGAATAAGATGGACGCTCTATGCCAAGGTTCCTCTGAGAGATGTCAAAGATGGCCTCGTTGTCCACCATGAAAGAGCAATCGGAGTGCTCCAGGGTGGTGTGTGTGGTCAGGATGGCGTTGTAGGGCTCCACAACGGCTGTGGACACCTGGGGGGCAGGGTAGACAGAGAACTCCAGCTTGGACTTCTTCCCATAATCTACAGACAGACGCTCCATCAACAGTGAGGTAAATCCAGAGCCAGTCCCACCTCCAAAACTATGAAATATGAGAAAGCCTTGGAGTCCAGTGCACTGGTCAGCCTGAGGAGAAATGTCACAGGTTACAATTCATCCACATGTCACTGTAGAGGGACTTGCATCAAGACATTCAGAGTCACCAACCATTTTCTGTATTCTGTCCAGCACATTGTCCACAACCTCCTTGCCTACAGTGTAATGGCCGCGGGCGTAGTTATTGGCTGCATCCTCCTTGCCACTGATGAGTTGTTCAGGGTGATACAACTGGCGGTAATGTCCATTCCTGATCTCATCTAGAACAAAATGACATTAGCATTCTGCCTGAGACCAGTCAACAAGCACTACACAAGGAAAACATACAGTGGAAGACCGGCAGGAAAACCAATAGCTGCCATTTGAGGTTGTTAGACATGTTGTACAACAATGTCACCCTTACCCACAACCGTAGGCTCCAAATCTATGAAGACAGCCCTAGGAACATATTTCCCACTCCCAGTCTCATTAAAGAAGGTACCAAATGAGGAGTTATCCATGGCCACAGTGCTGGAGTCACTGACTCTTCCATCCTGCTGGATACCATGCTCCAGGCAATACAATTCCCAACATGCATTACCCATCTGGACCCCAGCTTGGCCGACGTGTATAGAAATGCACTCCCTCTGTCAATAAAAGTAGAGTCATTTGATTGGAAAACCATAGGTACCATTTTCTAAAATGTAACCCAACTACATAGGATCAATATTACAGGTAAAGCATGGTTCACGTCACTTGAAAAGACCCGTAACAATGTACAAACAACAAAATACTAGCTTACCATTGTACAGTAGACATCAATTTCAGAAAGGAAACACCTGAAACAGTTTAGATTCTTTGTAATCACCTAATGCAAACAATGAAAACCATTTTCACATCAACTCAGTAGTTTTTGACTGACACAAACCAAAACAACCCACTCACCATGAACAAATGTCTAACTGTTCAATGGGTGTGACTTATATAACCCTTAACAGTCACGTTTAAGGGGTGTGACAAGCAATCAAGAAAGGGGGTGTGACATAGATTTAAGTGGGTATGCCATTTGTTAGCTATTCATTTGCGCCACTGTTTTGTTCACTCCGTGGGTCACATTAGATCAGTTGAATGTTCGAATAACAATGCCTTTCCACGGCATTAGAATGTAAGTCAATCACTGAATTGATCAATTACCTCTGCAATGTAGTTTCTCAAAGTGTCTGTGAACAGGTGTTCCGGTTGTTCTAGTTTTAGGCAAACAGGGTTCTGGTCATTTTTTTGGGGCAAAAGCACAAGCCTTATTGGATCAAGTGTTATTAGCACATTTTGCTGAACAAGGAGGGCTGACAATCTGCGGGCTTTTGCTCTCACCTTGTGTTTGATTGGTTAATGAGGTCACTAATTAGTTAAGATCTTCCTTTACCGGGTTCAATTTGGTCTCAGTTGGGCATCAATTAGAAGGAAAAAACTGCCGGTTTGACACCCCTGGTCTAATGTGCGATTCGGCAGTTCCTTCACTTAATTCATCCAAAGTCTTTCCACAACATCCTCCAACACCAAGACAATGACTTTAGGATATTGTTTGTGGTGGACTTTTATTCTGAAACGTTGTTTTTCATTGACACGGAAGTCATTTGAAAGTGTTGCTGACTTAATGCTGATGGTCGTCACAAAGCGTAGTTTATGTTGTGGAGTTAATAAAGAGGTCTCTGCTGCCTACAAATGGCTTTCGTTGGATGGCTTCTTTAAAGGTTTGCCTGGCACGACCTACATTACTAAGCGTTCGTGGTTTTGTGGTTAGATTCTTCTCTGCTATCGGAATGGACGGCATGGGTCTGGCTGTCAGTAGATCACCGCTCGAGCGTTTAGAGTTCGACAATGTCGCACTCAAAAAACTTCCGTTGGATTCATCAGAACAGTTAGGTCCACGAAGGGTAGAAGGCGCTTGTTTCTCTCTTGTAAAGCCACAACCAATAGTCAACCCCAGGTTCGTCGCCGTCTCGGGTGGTGCGTTGGCTTTGATTGGGCTGAATGCCGAGGAGGTTCTGAATGACCCTCTGGGACCAGAGTATCTAGGTGGCTGCAAGGTAATGCCTGGGTCCGAGCCAGCCGCCCACTGCTACTGTGGTCATCAGTTTGGTTCGTTCGCCGGCCAACTGGGGGACGGGGCGGCCTGCTATTTGGGGGAAGTGAAAGCACCAGCTGATCAGAGCCCTGAGCTACTGCAAGAGAACCCCAGTGGGCGGTGGGAGATCCAGATCAAAGGATCTGGGCTGACGCCCTACTCAAGGTATACAATATGGCCGTTGCATTTATGACTACACCAATCAGCTCTTCACTCTGTTTCGGGCTTGAATTGTGTTCAGGTGTTTATTTTCCCTATGCGTTGCACATTCTTGCCCATGTGGCTTACAAAAACATGGTTCTCTCTCTCGATCACAGACAAGCTGACGGCCGGAAGGTTCTGCGCTCCAGCATCCGGGAGTTTCTGTGCAGCGAGGCGATGTTTGCTCTGGGGGTGCCCACCACGAGGGCGGGGTCCCTGGTGACCTCCGACAGCAAGGTAATACGGGACGTGTACTATAGTGGAAACCCCAGCAAGGAGAGGTGCTCCGTGGTCCTCCGCATTGCACCCACCTTCATCAGGTCAGTGACACGCCACGCGTCCTTAGTTTGCATATGTTGGGAAAAGCCAGCCGTTGGTATAATATGTTTAAGACCATTCACTAAGTGGAACGATGGTAAAACGGGCAGGTTTGGATCGTTTGAGATCTTCAAGGCGGCTGATGAGAACACAGGGCGCCAAGGCCCGAGCTACGGCCACGATGACATCAGAGGTCGCATGATGGATTATGTCATAGAGACCTTCTATCCGGAGATCCAGCAGAACCACACGGACCGAGTGGGGCGGAATGTGGCGTTCTTTAGAGAGGTATGGAATGCAGAGTGCACCCTGCTTGGGTCGGTGAATCTGAAATGATTTAGTATTTACTGTAATGCAGTACTTTGTCTCAAAGGAGACTGCGTGAGAACTCGAGTTAACCTTGACCTTTTTGTTGTGCAGCCGAGAACTGCTAAACATCCTTATCCTGTTAATCTCTGCTGCGACAGGAAGTCTTAATGCAGTGGGAGTATTACAATGCCTTCACTAAGCCACCACTGTATTCATTACAACGTAGTTCTATTCATTGATACGTTTATGAATGGTAATATCAGAGACCAGTTCGAAACATGAGGTGTCACGGTTTGATGCCATGCTGAACACATTAGTTTACCATGGTTACTATCATACCCTCAGCGTTGTGACCGAATACAGATACAATTTGGCATATGGATATTTGATCTTTATTTCAACACTAGTTACATGGCTAACATAATTGAAGTTGTGATGAAATTGGCATTGTTTACCTTGTCTCCTCCCCCTGTCCCCTCCCCCTGTTTCTTCCCCTTGTTTCCTCCCCCTGTCCCCTCCCCCTGTTTCTTCCCCCTGTTTCCTCCCCCTGTTTCTTCCCCCTGTTTTCTCCCCGTCCCTCTAATGCACTTCTACATTTATTGCGACAGTTGCCTGAAGATGGGGTTTTCAGAGACTTCTTTGAGCAGATTTGAATGTTGAATCAGCTTTGTTGGGGTGTTGGTAGTCAGTTGCCCGTGGTTAGTGTAGGAACCATTTATACATTTGTTTATTTTGTGTTTTGAATATTTTTTTAATCTTGTTTGTACACTAGAGGGCACTACACATTGGTTAATATGTGTATTGGTTAGAGCAGGTGACTACACTGTTAGCACAGTTGAGAGGAGATGGCAAACCGTTCTTTATTTAACACTGATAATATATATACTTTAATAGATTTTACTTCTGCTCCTTATGTAATAATAAGGTATTGGAAATGTTATCTTAATTTTTCTAATTACCATGTTACATTTCGTCACTGTCAGGTTAATACCATGTATCTCCCAAAAGGCGATTATACAGGAAGAGGAAACAACTTTCAAATTTCAACATGAATGAACAAAACATTACCTGTTTGACTATTTCAGTTTGCTTGTTAAACCAATGTCCTCTTAAAATTGCTATTTTGGACAGAAAGGCAACAGGAAAAGTTTCTCATAAATATGTGCGGTTTTATCATGATCACAATTAGCTGATCTGTACATGATCTGCTTTGCATTTTAACATTCTGCTTCCCTTTTGTAGATTACCAAGCATCACACATTTGCTATTGTTTATTCTTGATTCAGTCAATATGGATCGATGTGGCAATGAGGATCTCCTCATTTTGCTTTGGATTAATTGATCCCTACTACAGGCTGGTTGCAGCACGTAGAGCGCTCTTCCCACGGCAGCCAAAATCAAAACGGAAGTCGCTTTATTAAGGTTTCATATTACTTTAATCGTACCTTACCAGAAATAACAGCAGAACCACATTACCTTCTCTAAATTATTTATTATTATGCGCTCATCTTGAACGAGGTTTTTTGTTTAAAGCCTGATTACCATGCATTAATATTTGCTATCAATTATATTTTATTCAGTCAATGTGGATTTATATGGCCACTAGAATGAGAATCTTCACATTTTGCACTGGAACACCCATGAAATATTTGCTACTGCAAGCTTTGATTGCAGTTTGGTTGCAGGGTATGGGGTGGTCTACCCGCAAGAACCAAAATCTAACAAGCAGTTGCTTTGTATAACAGTTTTATATTACTTTTACTTATGATCATCTTGAACGAGGTTCTTCGCTTAGAGCCAAGTTTCTTAATTATGCAAACTGCGCACCTGGTAATAATTATACAGCTTTATTTAAATTTCAAGACCATTCATTGAAAGAAATATCAAATGAGATGTGTGTTTTTACAGACACAACTGACAACCAATGCACATACGTGTTTTAAAAACAATATATTTTGAAGTGGTTTAATTGGTCCTACAGTTGTAAGATAAGCTGAATTCCTGCTTTCCATACAAAAAACTCAAAATGGAGATGCGTGGTATTCATCGGACGGTGACAATTTGGAAGGCATATTTGCTTGTTTGTTACTCAGTTAAGTTACCCTTATCTGTCAATAGTTTTGAAATACAGGTCACATTTCCATGTGTTCGCTTTGTTGGACATTGGCAATCAATAGCAATATTCCAAACATATCTCCTAATTATTTTACAAAGTTAAGGCAAGAGGGATAAAGGACCATTCCAGAAGAGTCAACAACCACTGAAAAGCTCCTTTGTGATTGGTGTGATTGGTTTTTCCAATATTCCCAAAGACAAATGACATATATCCACTCCAAAACATTACTTTTGTATCAACATGGCTGTTTAGGAATGCCACAAGACAAAGCAACCAGTGCATTTACTTAATGTATTGAATAAAACTACAGGCTGGGCTCAAATCCAACACAACAAAGAGTGAAAATCGAACTATGCTGGTGGCAGCTTCTTTTGGAAGTGGAAGTTTGTCAGGGTCAAAATGATCTAAATTGAAACTAAGGTCAGATGAGAAGTATCCCTAAAAAAACAAAAAAGGGTTATATAAAAACCTAACCCGGGAATAAATGTTTTTTACTTACTGAAATGCAAGACACACCCAAACACCTTTCTAAGAGCTGTCGATTATTCCACCGTTGTCCGGTCTTGCCTTACTTCAATTTGATTGAATATCACTGTCTAAATGAATGTGCCCAACCATGTGTTCATCTATAAACAAAAGGTCTAGAACATTCTATAACCCTGAAGATGTGGAGTAGATTCTCTCAATCTTTTGCGAAAAAGAAAGGCGGCAAAACGTGACGACAACAAGATGTGTGTCGGCAGTCGTGGTGGCTGGCTGTGTGTGTGTGTGTGACCCTTTCCTTGCGTGTCGTTCTGCTAGGTGATGTGGCGTACCGCTCGGATGGTTGCCCTGTGGCAGTGTGTGGGCTTCTGCCATGGAGTCCTCAACACCGACAACATGAGCATCCTGGGCCTTACTCTGGACTATGGCCCCTACGGCTTCATGGACAGGTACAGCGATTCGCAGTACTCTCCACGGCGTCTATCCGAGGTCCACACCAAGGCTTCAGGCTGTGTATGCCGTCTCGCTTGTCTGCAGGTTTGATCCTGACTTCATCTGCAACGCCTCCGACAACTCAGGCCGCTACTCTTATCAGGCCCAACCCGCTGTGTGTCGCTGGAACCTGGCTCGCCTAGCCGAGGCCTTGGACCCAGAGCTGCCTCCGAGCCGGGCAGAGGCTGTCCTGGAGGAGTACCTGCCCGTCTACAACGCGTTCTATCTGGGTAACATGAGGAGGAAGCTGGGTTTGCTGAGGAAGGAAGAGCCGGAGGACGAGATGCTGATCACTGAGCTGCTGCAGACCATGCACAACACTGGTAGTGTGATACGGACATCATTATACATTAAGCTATGGCCTGATGGGGATTGAAGAGGGACATTTTACAAGGTCCAAACAAGATGTGGCTTCCACATTTCACTCAACCACTTTGAATTGGATGCCAACCTTATTCAAACAACCTGGGAGCAATTAGCAGTAACTGCTATGCAGTTAATGGATGTATGTTTTTTCTTGAATGTTTTGGGATTCTATCTAGTAACCTTTTGGTTCTAATCGCTCGACCAGCTGCTGCCACTGTGTTAGAAGAGACTCATGGTCACCATTCACACATCACGTTGCAAACGGAACACAACAAAATACACTTGGACAGTAACTAAGCAAGTCTGACTGATCTCTTATCAACTTCTTTTGGACACTGTAGGAGCAGACTTCACCAACACACTCCGCTGTCTGAGTCAGATCACTTGCCCCACTGAAGCCAATGTGGAGGCAGAGGAAGGAATCCTCAAAATGGTCACCGACCTACTTCTGGAGCAGTGTGCATCTCTGGAGGAACTTAAGGCATCAAATAAGCCCAGCATGGATCCACGGTGAGCGAGTTGATTCATTTTTTTAAGCTGACTATGGGGTCAGATTTGTTGGAAACCAATTATAATTTTTCCAATGGAAGTGTGCACTTCAGAAACTACTGAGATATCTGCCAGAGCGCAAGTCGCTATTGGCCAAGCAGATGTTGATGTGCAAGCAAAGGTACAGGGAAGATTTGCCTAAGTTGGGCTGGCAGGCATAAAGACACTCCTCAATCGGTTGGCCTACCCTTTCCGTTAATCAAATTATAATGTATATTATTATATAATAATATGTATAATCATTTTAGTTTACTGTATTATCATTAAAGTTTAATTTATATATTCTGTATTTATATTTGATATCAATTTTATCGGTAATTTGCTTTTTCATGCATTTTGATATTATTCCATTATAATGAACAGGGCTTTACAAATGCAATATATTATTATTATCATTATTAGTCAAATAAGCAGCATGTGTATATAATGCCTTATTGTGGAACAAGAAACCAATTCTGGAGTTCATTTCAGACAGAAAGTGATAAGGTTTATGAAGCCCTATACAGTACAATCATATTTATAGCTGTCAACATGCTCTATTGACCATTCATGGCCATAAAGTTTAAAAGCATTGAAGTACTAAAAGCTCTAGTACTAAAGGCAGAATTTCTATCCATAGACCAACCCTATTTGGGTAATTTTAGTCTGTTGTTTGTTTCCTGCTTCTGCCTTTCTTTTAGTTTTTTATTAATATTGAATAGCATGTTTTCCTTTTAGAAACACCGCTCTCTCCCTTCTACCTTCAGTGAGTTGGCCATGCTGCTGCAATTAGGCCAGAGCAACCCGTCCCTGTTCCAGATGCTCAGCAGCCAGAGGGCGGTGGCCAAACAGCTGGAGAAGCTGGCCCGGCTGAAGGAGCTGCTTGAGGCTGATGAAGAGGAGGTCAAGGCCAAACATAGGGAGGACTGGACAGCCTGGGTGACCTCCTACAGGTCAGAAACTTGTTCATGCCTCCACTAGCATTGAACTGCTGTAGAAATGTAGCATGAGAAAATAAGGCTGCAAAATGGTGGTTGTGACTGGTTCAGGAAGCGTCTGGCTGTGGAGGGTGAGGGACAGAGTGACGTTCAGGCTCTGCAGGAAGAGAGAGTGAAGGTGATGGACAACACCAACCCACGCTACGTCCTCAGGAACTACATTGCCCAGAATGCAATAGATGCTGCCGAGAACGGAGACTTTACAGAGGTCAGGCGGAGGCTCAGATTCCTTCTCCATGTTGTTTTAAAAATAAGAAGCATTGTTAAGTGTTGTTATGACAACCAACCTGTCTTTATTGTCCCAGGCCATGATGTCACTATTACAGGGCGCAGTACTACAATAAAGACCTGAGGTCTTTTCACCCTCACGGTTTAAACTCTGTGCTCTGTGCCATAGGTCCAGCAGCTCTTAAAGGTTCTACAGAAGCCTTTCACCACCCAGCTGGGTCTTGAGCAGCCGAAGGGGCTGGGATCGGGCCGGATGGAGGAGCAGGGGGATGAGGGGGCGCAGCAGAGGTCTGAACCAGCAGCGTCATCCCGGATGAGTGTTCCCTATGACCACAAGCCCCCAGTTTGGGCCAATGAGATCTGTGTCACCTGATCTTCGTAGTACCTTACCTGACAGTCCACCCACCCAAAGGTCAAAGAGAGGGTCACTTAGTCTTCTCCTTTCTCTCTTGACTTTGGGTGGGGCATGTCTAGGTGGGTTCATTGAGGCAAGATGCTCTTATGTCAACCAGTCAGCCGGTAGATATACAAGGTTTGGTAAGCGTACAAGCCCAGAAATCTGAACTCACACAAGTGTAAATTCTGTTGGGGATGTGTAATGTCTTGAGCAGCTTATACATACACTGAACAAAAATATAAATGCAACATGTAAGAATATCAAAGATTTTACTGTAGGCCCTGGATTTCAGAGAAATTACATTTTCTTGTATATGGACATTGTCTGGGATCTTTTATTTCAGTTCTTGAATTATTGGACCGACAGTTTAGATGTTGCTTGTATATCTTGTATATCTCTGTGTACATTTGTATAGTATATTGGCTGTCTGGTTTTAAATGATGGCTCAGACATCCAGTCCTACATGGGACTGTCTGGGTCTGAGAGACTAAGAGAATCCCCTCTACCTCTCCAAGTTTGTGTGTGAAAGGGAATGATTGAATCATGTGAATTGCACATAACGATGTGTCTGAGCCGCAAATGACTTCACGCACAAGTATGAAGTAGCATTTATTTCGCCATTATACATGTCATAGCAACTGTAACCCGAACCATTTAATGCTTCGTTGGACAAATATTACACCACAATATTGCATTAGGTATGTGAGGATAGCATTTATGTGTTTTCCAGGAAGATCCTAACCTGCACTATTAAACTTAATACTGGTTTATGTTTAGGAAATTGTCATAAAAATCTCTTGGGCCAGATATTTTAGGATTTGATATGCAAATGAGATTCTAAGGGGTTTTCCTTTTACAGCTTTTTCAATTGTTACTTGAATTTCTGAGAAACTGATATTTTCTAGACCCGAAATTAAACTATATTAATAATTGAAATGCATTGACGTTTTTTGTATGTTGGAAGGTTTTAACCTGATACTTTTGAAGTCAAAATGAACGTGTTCGCTAACGTTGTCCGTGAAAGATTATTTGATGGGTAAAATAGAATCTCCTAATTGTTAAGGAATACTTGCTACTGTGACCTCCTCGGGTACAACAAGAGCTGTTCTGAGAGAAGCAGAAGGATCGGTCAGGTGACATGAGCTGGAAGTCATGATTGGTTGGAGTCTCAAAAGAAAAGCAAAAACATTTCTGCATTGCATTGACTTTTGTCTTTTGGTTTGCATGGGCATACAGGTAGTAGCAAACAATCTGGCTTATCTTGTCGTGCCTGGTTTCACTAACATCTTAAAGGTCCGCCCTGGTCGCACGATCTCCTGATTTTGAAATGGCCAAGCTCCTCCCTAAACACAATGTTGACAAATAAGGGATCTCACGCATGTAAATGTGACTTCGGCCTGTCCCAGAGACGTCGCTTATAATTCCAGTCAAAGGGAGGTTAGTCTGTGTGTTGTTTGGAGGAGGGGACTCGATGCTGTTTTTTAATAGTCTATATCAGAAGTCATACATTTTTTCTTCTTAACCAATCATTGGTTTACAAGGTAGCATTTTAACTGTAAATATGGATGTTTTTAAGAGATGCTGTTCAAGTGTCTCCTCTGGTAATGGTTGTTGTGTGATGCATCTTGGACTTGTTTCTCTGGCACGAACTGGCCTGCAGCATACAGCTTTGATTCTTCCCAACCACATGGCAATGGAGGGAATGTCTGTACCCCTAGGGCCTCCTAAATGTGCAGGTCTCAGCAGGCCCTGAAAACAGTGAGAGCTCTACATCTTGATGTGCCCAGTGGAAAGTCTTGTGGAGCGTCAGCAACAAGCAAACATGTAATGTTTAATGACTGGTAGTGTATCTCCATTTAGCTTGTGTACCATTGCAATACACCTTTCAGAGGGCTAGATAGTTCATATTAATTGATTAATGTGACTTCAATATATTTCACTCTGCCCTCAGGTAGAAATTCCCAACGTTTCAGTCAGTTTGTCTAAAAAAAAAAATGTTAGTCAACAACCAATCGGCCTACTGACAGACTTCGATGGTGCATACAGCAGACCCCTATATAGTTCTGTAAATGCCCCTTTAGCTGATGGTGTTGTAGTCTCCGGTAGGCACACTACGGTCGGGAGGGGCGGCTGTTCGTGTGCTGTGGTTGTTGAACCCCGTGCTGCGCCCTGCCTCTGCGCTGTGCAGTATGCGCATTCAGATAATAGGTAGGACAATGGGTGTGTAAATGAAACTGGGAAATCACCAATTGGAAGACTTAGTGGATTTTTAAATCAAATGAAATAACATGTCGGGCCGGTCCAGACCTGGCTACTGTCGGCAGGACATCAACAAAACCATTTGGGAGGTACCGGAGCGGTTTCGGGACCTGAAACAGGTGGGGACGGGGGCGTACGGTACAGTATGGTAAGTGTCGTGGCAAGTGTGCAGTAGGAAGAGCTGATACCACTGTATACACGTTTTAGTTCACATAGCCTAGATTAGGCTACTGTAATGTTATAAACTATCAAAGCTCTGGTAATTTAAGCCTGAGGACTTTATCTTTGGTGAAGTATATGTTTTTGTTTTATTGAAGTACGAACGACAGAGCAGCTAGAGTTTCATACATAAAGGGTCGCACTTCCTTATTTGAGGGCTTCTGAATATTTTCTTACACTTCAACCATTTATGAACTGTTACATGGTTTTGGTTTATAACCCCACGCTTCAACGTTTCAAGTGTAAACCTGATTAATATTACGACAATCTCCAGTCACAATTCTCTAAAACCAAAAGCGTGTTCATAAAGCTTTTGCGAAACATTAACGATCTGTAACAGATTTCAGTTCATTAGAACCGATTGTGCATTCGTTATGTGATTGCAATGTTACATCTCTGGCTTGCAGCTTCGGTGGTTATAAATCACTTTAATAAGCTATTAAAGCGGGGGGAGTATCTAGAGTTGTTATCTGGGCAATGACAATTTTTTTACGTAATCTGTTTAGGATTTAAAATGTATCTCTTG
The DNA here is from genome assembly GCA_016801125.1 of Novumbra hubbsi. NCBI lineage: Eukaryota > Metazoa > Chordata > Actinopteri > Esociformes > Umbridae > Novumbra > Novumbra hubbsi. Next base: position 70,779 of record JACXGK010000725.1, read on the forward strand.
GAATTTTGGATACATGTATTATACACGTAATCAAAGTAATATATTTGGTTTCCAGTTTGGAAAATTGGAACACGTTCTCATCTGCGGGAAACGAAAGGAGTGGAATGAACTCGATTTCCCTATTTGAACACGAAGACTGTACCACTTCCTCTCTCCGTTTACTTCTTTTTTTCTATTCAGCTCCGCCGTGGACTTTAGGACAGGTACCAAGGTGGCTATCAAGAAGCTTCACAGGCCCTTCCAGTCCGAGCTCTTCGCTAAAAGGGCCTATCGGGAGCTGAGGTTGCTCAAACACATGAAACATGAAAATGTAAGCGCAGCAGCAAGCCTTCACTAATATATGCGTATGAAATATACATAACTAAGATGTGTGGTGTGCTGCCAAAATATATCCCTGTCGGGCTGTTTGTAGGCACAAATCAACTCAGGGTGGTTGGCAGGGGCGTGGCACCCACACCCACACTTTTCCCGATGAGAGGGTTCAACACCCACACTTCGTTTTTATTGTTAATAAACAAACCACATCCATCCCCTGCACTTTTGAAAAGCTTGCTACGCCCCTGGTGGTTGGATATACAGTCCTACATTTGGTTTATTAACTACTTGCTCAGGGGGGCGAATAGATTCTGCTGGGGCAAGGTGCTCACAATAATTTTTTATTGGCATCTTCAAATAAAATAATCCATATTAATTTAGTAGCCTATGATCTCTGTGGGCCCAAGGCTTATTCATCATTTATTTTTATCAGGGTGCCATTATCAAGATCAGTCATTATTTTCATTTGATGTCAAACAATGAAATGGGGCTCTTCTTGGTCACTATGTGTACCATCACAACACTTCCCCAGCCGTACACCAGCAACGTATCTGTAGCAAAAACACCTAAAAGGTGTAGTGAGACTTGGCAACGATCAATTGCACCAGTATATTTACATTTAGTGCCCCTGCTGTATTCATTTGTCCTGACCATTAATCATGCACCTTCACAAGAGTGTCCTTGTGGAACCATACATTACTGTAGAGGGTATACTGCCCATTTTGAAGTCAATGCCCACTTTCGTGTAGAGTAAGCCCACAATTTATCTTGCCAGGACTCCATACCAGAGTGGACCAGCTTAGTTTTAACCCTGGTTGGTTGTAATTATGGGCTCAGGCACCTTACCAGCTTCATTTAGTAACTTACTGGTCAGATGCTGTAACCGCTGGGATGCTTGCCGTCCTCATGTTATTGCCGGCAGATACTGTAGCTCCTCTCTGGATGCTCTACAAACTATCCGTACTTTCCAAATAAAAATACAAAATCAATAAAAGCAGTGCTCATACCCATGTTAAACATTGTGATATTTCCGAATTCAGGTTTCAAACCACCTGGTTTTATAGCATTCAATAATCTACTGTCTACTCGCAAGACAGAACTAGCATACTAAGTTAGTGTAGCTTTTAGGTTCCCCTTAGAATACGACGGTGATGGATGCCAAAACCACAAGAGCCCTCAAAGACCATGAGCACTGTGTATACTACCTCTCGGAGTTGAGCTATTTGTAATCAGACACCAGCTGTGATCTCACGGGCAAAGCTGATCCTAAATCCGTGTTTGATAGATGTTTCCCCAGATGTGTTCTCGGGTGTGTGTGTAACAAAACAATAGGCTGGCAAAAACGTAAGGATGCAGATGATTCCTAAAACTTTAGTACCAAGCTTATCTTCTCTCATTCTCTTGCTGGGTCTAGGTTATTGGCCTTGTGGATGTATTCACCGCCGACTTGTCGTTGGACAGATTCCATGATTTGTGAGTACACTGTTTTTTTTGTTTTTTTTTAACATATTAACACAACAGGAAGTCATAGAGACAATATCCTCATTTCAATCCACTGGATGATTTGCAAAGTTGTTTAGAAGAAGTGTCAACATTCGATCTTCTGTCTCCTCATGTCTCTCTGTCTCTTTCTCAGTTATCTGGTGATGCCCTTCATGGGAACCGATCTGGGAAAGTTGATGAAGTTACAGAAGCTCTCCGAGGACAGAGTGCAGTTTCTGGTGTATCAGATGCTCAAGGGTCTCAAGGTGTCTCTCAGACTCATACAATGTCAGAAGACAATTATGTACTGTATACGCAAGGACAGTTTATTTCTAAAATCTCTGAAAGGAACGCATGTTCACTTTCAGCTCTTTTCCAAAAATGTACTTGCACTGCTTTATACAGTAGTGAGCTTCACACCAGTCTCTGTGGTCAACCGCGTCATGCAACATTGCTTATTATAGTCTGGTAAAAGACATGACCTCTACTTTTACAAGACATGACCTCCTCCCCATCTCCGCCCCCGCTGGCACTTTTGGGTGGAGGGATAAACGAGCTGTGCATCCGTCTGGTTTTCTGTACTGTGCACAACCCAAAGTGCTTAAAGTGCCTAGACTTATATATTACATTACACTTAATGCAATCAAGTATTTTTCAAGCTCCGAAATGGAACTTTAAGCAGCCCTTCATTTATACTATTAATATTTGTGTGAGTTGTTTTTGTAATCCTATGTAGAAAATGTCCCACCTTTAAATTACCTTTTTTTATTTTTTTTTTTACTCTTGACCTAATTCAAATGTATTTCAATTACACTGTAACATGCCATTTTAATTACTGTGCTATTCATCTAATTAGCCATTTCATTATTTTTGTTACAGTATATCCATTCTGCCGGAATCATTCATAGGGTGAGTGAGTCTCCCCTCTGTGCCTGGATGACTATCTGTACAGGCACACCTGTTCCACACAAGCCCTTTACAATGACCCGCTTAAAGTAGATTGACACATTTTTACATTATCCTTGTACTTTTCCAAAGTTGTTTTAATGTCAAATGTTTTTAAATATCAATGGAAAATAACACAGGTACTTTGATTAAATAATACAATGAGTATTGATTAAATCCATTGTAATTTTTCTACTTACAGGACCTAAAACCAGGAAATCTGGCAATTAACCAGGAATGTGAGCTCAAGGTACACCGTCACACCCGGTTCTCTGATAACCTAAATAATCCTCTCTCTGCTGTGTTTAGGTCCGCTGTGGAGAACTCAGTATTTTGTTAAATAGTCTCTTCTACATTTCTGTGAATTTATTCCATGGTAGCATGCTTGAGTGCCCTTATGCAGAAATATTGACTCAGCTTCATAGTGTTACACATAGCTAATGTGTAGGTCAGTTCAAATGCATAGGACAGTCATGAATGGTTCTATTGATATGTTATATTGATTATTACTTCGATTGATCTTTGGGATGAAAAATATCCTCCACCTGAACAGTTTCATTCCAACTGTTTTCCCCCTCAGTAACCAACCTCGACCATGTGCTCCACGGAGAGCCACAGGGCAATGCTAGCCATGTCAAAACAACTCCTAACTATGAACTGCTAAATAGCTGCACTATACTACTCCCAAAACTATGTCCTGTAACTGTGTTACTGTAATATAACTGCTATTAGGATGTGCTCACCACTTAGAGTATTGTAAACAATTCTGCGTTGACTTGTTTTTGTATTTCGTTTATCACTACCAGCCCCATTACACAAAATTCTCAGTTTGTGTGTATATGTACTTTACACATATGCAGATAGGTGGTTCTTAGTTTGTTTAGACTTAAAAATTGCGTTTTACCTACCTTAATTAAATCCATAGAGCATACATTGTTTTGAATGAATTACATGTAAAATGTCCAGTGATGTTGAGAGGGGCGGTTGTGTGTGGCAGATCCTAGACTTTGGGCTGGCCCGGCAGGCAGACAGTGAGATGACAGGCTATGTTGTGACCCGCTGGTACCGAGCCCCAGAGGTCATTCTCAACTGGATGCACTACACCCAGACTGGTCAGTATGCAATTGCACTCTTAACTACTTCAGAATCAGATGCTGTTAAGCCACTGATGTTTAAGACCTGTACTGAAATATGGACAGCTAATCCTCGTTTTTACAATGGAATGAATAACATGTAAAATGTCATGTGAGAGTGGCTGTAATCTGAGTGGTCTACGCAGATTAGCGTTAATGGAATATCACACTGTATGTATAAGCAATCCTACAGAGAATATTCCAGTAAAGGACGTCAGCGCTTGACTTGGGCCGAAACAAGTGAGCCAAATCGTACATTATACAATGTTCATCAAAATGTACAGTCAAAAGAAAAAATGAGGACACCATGAAATATTGAGTTATTTTTTAAGTAATTCCAGTAAATCCCCCAAGGAATGTCTCAAAAGAAAGAAATGGAGAGTTCTGGAATGGCCAAGTCAAAGCCTGGATCTTAATCCTATTGAGATGCTGTGGGGTGATTTGAAACAAGCTGTAGAAATATTTTGCATGGAGGAGTGAAAAAAAACCTTCTCCCAGTCGGTTTCAGAGACTGGTAGACAGTTGTAGGAAACATCTTATTGAGGTTATGTTCACTAAAGTGGGCAATACCAGCTATTCTGGCATAGGGTGTTTTTTTTTTCTCAGTATGAAATTGCATCTTTGCAAAAGTTATGTTAAATAAAATAATGGTTCAAATGTCATAGTTTAACTAGATAACCTTTATCTATAGATATTGTTAGAAAGAAGATAAAATATTACTATGCCCAAGTTTCTTAAAAAAGGACTAAATATTTCATGAGGTGTCCTAATTTGTTCACATGACTATGTGTTAATAAGGCTTGTTTCAATAAGGCTTGCTGCCTAAAAAAGGAATCGGAACGCTGTTTGCCTAAACATTTGAACTGTTTCAGCCCAAGTTGAGCACTGGGTGCGATCTTGTCTGTATTGTTACAGTTTAGTTGATACATTATTGTAGATAGTGTACTCATACATGGTTCTGTTAATTGAGGTTCTTTCTCTGAGTTAATTGTATTCTGTATTTTTTTAGTGGACATCTGGTCTGTGGGCTGCATCATGGCAGAGATGCTGTCTGGGAAACCACTGTTCAAAGGCAACGATCGTATCCTTGTTATACAAGTGTATTGTCCACTGTTAAACAATACGCCTAATCTCAGTGTTATGGCCTCTACACAGTTTGATTGACAAGAACTAATGTGTTTCGTACCCTAACATGTGGACATGATGTAATTGGAAGATGCAAGAATGGACGATTGGGTGGTTAATTTCATGGGGTAAACAACATCATTTTCCTCTTTTGGCCACTCACTAACATAGCAAAATGTAGTTGAATTTGAATACAATTTGCCAGACATATAACCTACACACAAGAAATGCTGTATATAATTTATTTATTGTTGAAGAAAGTAACACAAACCATTTTAATGTTTATTTTCTCTAGTTATGTGTAATAGCGTGGTTCAATTAAAATATAGCCTGTACAAGACTTATATATATGCTGCATCTACTGAGTGGATAAAATGCACCTTGACTTGTGGAACACAGACTTGGATCAGTTGACTGAAATCATGAAGGTCACAGGGACCCCCACTCAGGACTTCATCACCAAACTGCAATCTCAGGATGTAATCTATATATTCACATGTCTAGACATATTATAAATACTTGGATGCCAAACCCATAATACACTGCGCAAAAAAATTCAGGAAACACCTAAATCACACATCGGGTCATGACAAGTTAATTATGCATACTGTTAATTTTGTTTTTCTTTGAGAACAAACTTACCTAACAATGGTCAATGGATATCAAAATCACTAACAGATTGAGGGCTGAATTCAAACGCACACCAAAAATCAAAGTGAACCATGGAGTAGTGTGCAGTAGTGTTTATGGCCCCCAATGTTCCTGTATGCACTCCCTACAACATCTGGGCATGCTCTAAATGAGACAGTGGATGGTGTCCTGGGGGACCTCCTCCCAGACCTGAATCAGGGCATCAGTGAGCTTCTGGACAGACTGTGGTGTTACTTGGCGACGTCACATGCACCAATACATAACGTCCCAGAGGTTCTCAATTGGATTCAGGTCTGTGGAACGTGAGGGATAATCAATGGCATCAATGCCTTCTTCATCCAGGAGCTGCCTACACACTGTGGCTACATGAGGCCGGGCGTTGTCCTGCACCAGGAGGAACCCAGGGCCCACTGCAGTAGCGTTACATCTGATGATGGGTCTGAGGATTTCATCCCGGTACCTAACAGCAGTCAAGCATTGGCTAGCACGTGGAGGTCTGTGCAACCCTCCAAGGATATGCCTCTTCACGTCTGTCACATGTGCTCAGTGTGAACCTGCTTTCATCTGTGGAAACGAACAGGGCGCCAATGGCAGAACTGACAATTCTGGTGTTGAGCTGCACTGTGCTGGACTGTAAGCACAGGTCCCACTAGAGCAGGGGTGCCCAAAGGAGGAATTAAGGCCGTTGATTTGGGCTGCCATGCCATATAATGAGTATGGGTGGGTTGCCTATTAGGCATTGACTGGTAAATGGGATGTTTTCCATGTTTTCTTTGGACAATACGTTTCATTAAACTATATCAAGTTTGATTTTTGGCCCTTCGTTGGAAAGAATGTGGGCGTCCCTGCACCCCATGCGTCTTCATGGAGTCTTTATCTGACAGTTTAGTAAGAAACATGCACACTAGTAACGTGCTGAAGGTCATTTTGTTAGGGCTCTGGCTCCTGTTCCTTCTCGCACAAAAGAGCAGATACCGGTCCTGCTGCTGGGCTGGTGCCTTTTTACAGCCGGGTCCAGCTCTCCTCGTGTAACGGTCCGTCTACAAATCTTCTTGAAATGGCACATATGAATGTGCCATTCTGGAGGAGCTGGACTTCCTGTGCAACATGAACGGGCTACAGGTACCGCCTCATGCTACCAGTACTGACAAGGATACTAGCAAAATGCAAAACTAGAGAAGAATTAGTCAAGAAGGATAAGGCGACAGCAATTGGCTATGGCCACCACCTGCAAAACGTTGTTTTTTGGGGGGGGTTGTCACTTTCATTTGCACCAAAACTGGTGACATTGATTCACAATTGCTTATGTATCCTAACTGGACGGATTTATATCCCTGAAGTTCAATTGACTTGGTGTTCTACTATTATGATTATGGGTTCCCTTAATTTTTTTAGGCAGTGTATATGTTTACGCCTTGTATAATTATGTTGACTTTGTCTTTCACAGGCTAAAAACTATGTCAAAAGCCTTCCCAAAGTGCAAAAGAAAGACCTCCAGGCAATGTTTTCCAATGTCAACCCAGAGGGTAACAAACCATCATCTCAATTATAGAAATTCCACTACCATATAGAGAATACTGTTTCTGAAGTATCCTACAGCTGTATTCTGTCTCTCTTTACCCGCCCCATGCAATGTTAAAGGGATCGTACATTTTATGTCCTATTAAGATAACAAAACCAATGTTTGAATTGTAGCCTCTCTTTCTAAATAGGCTGTTTTCAGGACGAGTAGTATGTAACCCTTGCCTTTTAACGTCTCCGTGTCCCAAGGGGTGGCGGTTCTAGAGCGCATGCTGCTGCTGGACCCGGAGAGCAGGGTCACAGCGACGGAGGCCCTCGCCCTGCCCTACTTCTCTGAGTTCAGAGAGCCAGGAGAGGAGACCGAGGCCCAGCTATATGACCATTCCGTAGACAACTCTGACCTGCCTCTGGAGCAGTGGAAACGTAAGGAGATTGGGGCTGGGGGGGGGTGTGAAGGGTCCATGGTGCCACAGTGACGCATCCTTATTGGTTGGGTGGGAACACGGGTGGGTCCAGTTGGTTATCGTTTCTGACATAAAACCATTGATCAAGGTCATTTCCAAAAGGCTGTCCATATGGCTTCTTCGGAATGACAGTCATCACGTCGTCCAGGCCTCTGTGCGTTCCGGACTTTACACCGAGTTGCTGTTTGTTCACAGGTCACACGTTCACCGAGATCCTGTGCTTCCAGCCCAAAGTGGTGGAGTCCAGGGAAACGGCACTGTAAAGGGAAGCAGCACACACCCATTGCCACCCATTGCCACCACCTCTGTTCATACAATAATCTCTGAACATATGATGTGGTTTATCTTAGTGCTTCACAAAGCCCTTGTCATTAGGTGGTTTGTCTTTTGGATATGCTGGAATGCTGGGACGGTTCTCTGTGTGTGTAGCTGTGTAGTCTAAAATGTTTCCTTTCTTTCCTTCCTACCTTGAAATATCAGCACAGAGAAAAACAAGTTAGCCCCAAAAACAGCCTTTTAACAGATTCATTTCACAACAAGGAATGGACACAAAATGCATTGGTACGGTGGGAAATGTTGCACAGATGTTTTTATAGTTGCCATTTATTGTAATTTTGAATACACTGGATATGTATTTTTGATTAAAACAACATTGTTTAACAAACTGTCTTCATTTCCATTTTTGTAAATGGTAATTGTTCTACAGATCAGACCATTTTGTGAAAGCAGTCCTAGGTTATCGTTTTCTATGTTGTTCTTTGTTAGCACTTGCATGGCTCAAACCTGTAATGCTGCATTCTACAATTGTACCAGGAGTGCAAGTGTTGTTTTTGGTTGATGTTTTTGCAGTCTGATAACAGTAGAGGGCAGCACTTTCCCACAAACCTTTTGTCCTGGAAAGACTGGAGGTGTTCATCTGTGTCTTGTATTTTCCTTGTCATTAACAGATAATGTATACAACATTGTAGCTTACACCATTCATCTATTTAAAGACAATACTGTATATAATATAACCTTTACATTTTGATTTTTATTGAAATTGTATGATTATTTTCAGACTGCACTCTTATTTGTTTTTATTTTAATGAACCCTGACCTGTAGCATCTCCCATCTGTCCCCAGAACCAGAGGATGTGCTTTTTCTGTGGGTCCTCTCCAACCACTGAGTGATTATGTTGTATCTTGCATTTTTTTAAATACTTGATGTAGTTCACCAAGACGTTACTTACAGCGGCTCCGACAGGAAAACAATGAGAAAAGCCTACCCCTCACCAGCACACAAGAGACCGGCCCTGCAGCACAACATGCTTGGGTTCCACTTTCATGTCGCCCACTGGTACCCAGGGAACGACAACCTCCTCTACAGTTTCTAATCACAACTTCAGCCTCTCCTTGCTCTTCTCCCCTCTTCCCTCGTTGAAGAATGTTGACTGCTAAAGTGGATCCTTCAGCTACAGAAGGGGCAGGATTATAGTATGTAAGGAATCGAGCAATGTCCAAACGCCAAACACAGTCCCTGGATGTTGGAAAAAGCTATGTCGGTCTTCAGGGTGTCAATTTGATATGACAGGGAGAACTGCCTAGCATTAGAACCCTGGTCTACTCTCACTGTAAGCTTAATACACAGCGGGCAACTGTAAGGACACTGCTTTCAATACACGGTAATGTTTTTATATTGCTGTACAAAAAGTCTACATCTGATTTGTTTTATTAATGGAATAAGTTTCAGATTGTGTATTTGTACAGTATGAAATCCTATATTGTATATTACATTTCTCACAGAAGCAACAAACAGCCTGATATTTGTGTACTTGATGTAAACCGAGTGAGTGTGCTTGCTTCCAGATGTTTGTGCCTATCTAGGATCCAGATCTAGAGAGCAAGACATTCTGTGACTAGTTTACAGCAGCCAGCGCTTCCTCATACATTACTGTGTTGTGTATGGTACTATATTATAAAGACAGAGTGATGTAGGTTTTGTAAGTGAAAGGAGAATATATATGTCTGTATATATATATTATATACACTGCTCAAACAAATTAAGGGAACACCTGCAAAACCATTCCATTTTGGGGGGTTGTCTTGCTGTTGCCTCTTCACTTGTGTTTCCTACTGGACAGATTGATATCCTTAATGTTTAACTCCCTTGGTGTTGTAATGTGTTGACTATAAGCCGGTTTCACAGACATGGATTAAGAGTCTAGGACTAAAATGACCAGTTCAGTGGAGTTTTCTAACCTTCCCTAGAGTCGGCATAAAACGTGTCTGTGAAACTGGACCTATGTGTTCCCTTAAATTTTTGGAGTGGTGTACATTAATTTGCTATGTTAATAAGTCATTAATTTGGACTCACCTATTCATTCAAGGGTATTTCTTTTGCCTTCAATATTTTGCACCCAGATAAATAATATCCAAACTATGAAATAACACATTTGGAGTCATGTAGCAACCTTTGATTCTTTATTGATAGACCCTAAAGCTAACCCATTGATTTACAGCTTTGCACACATTTTCTAAACCAACCTCATGATAGCAGACAACATGGTTGCGGACAAGTACTAAGAAATTATGGAAGAAATCCTGCTTAAGTCTACTAAATCCTGTGACTGAGTCTTCAAGAGTTTCGAATTAGGTAAGTGTGCCGATATGATCCAAAACATTTAGTATCAGCTGTGGCCAGTACTTGGAGGAACAGTAGTAATTGATTTCCTGGTCAAGTGGATATTTGGCCTGTTGACCCCTGGAACAGTCTCCCTCATATGTTATCCTCATCATGGGTGATAAACCCAAGAGACAGGGCCCAAGGTATCATGGGCAGGGCCTCGCTATCGGATTAAAGGTCACAGTCAATCACTAGGCATCTTTCTCTTTTTGAATCCTGTGGGGAAGGAAGGGGGTAAAGGAGGTCTCTCCCATGTGTTCAGGTCAAGGTTGACAGAACGGCGTGTTCCAAATGGAGTAGTCATTTATAGGAGTATCTAGGAATGTTCCGAGTCAAAGCTAAGAGAGCTTCAACTAGCGGAATGAACAAAACGGCAACCACATTAAACTTGTTCCAGGTTCATGGCTCTTACATAATAGAATGTTGAGACACAACACCTGGACTTCAATGTCACCCTGACAGCACGTGTTTATCACGTTTTAAGTAAGCATCTCATCTTTTTCTTTGCCCATTTGGAAAGTGTTCCTTCTCCTAGCCTCTAATAAGTGTACTGAAGTAGAGCCTTGTTGAAGGCTAAAAAACAACAGGCCTTATCACAAAACGTCAGATTAAAACATGCCCAGGGTTAAAACCCCTAAATGTGTGTTATATAAGCTTAAGCTATCTTCAAAGTTAAAAGCGTCCACAGACTTGACACGTTGAGTGGATGATTGCTTTCAGTCCTGCAGCCGTAAAATCTTGGAAAGAGTGGGGAGAAACAGAGCTATCAGAAATCATGTAGACACACATGGTGGTGTGTTGGCAGAGGAAAGTGAGCTGGGGGAAGGATGGCGAAACGGTGAGCCTGACCTATTAAGGCGGTGATGGGAAAGATTGGAGCTTGTGTCACTGACTGAGGATATATTCTGGTTTTGTCAGGGATTCCGGGTAGTTTTGTTGTGAAGACTGACTTCGCTGTTAGGCCCATTGACAGACCCAACTCTAGCTGCCCTCGTAGTTGTGGAAACACAGTCGACAGCATTGAACACCACGTACAACCACCAATGTACAGCACTGATGTTGAAAACATGTACTATATTGTCATTATTCTATAATGCGAACATGTAATTAGGATATGATGACAGTGTGGACAAGCCGGCGTGTCCACAGTAGAAAGCTGAGACATTCCTTAAGCTTCATACCAGTAGGAAATCAATTTGGTTCAATTTTGGTTCATGACCTTCGTGTTCATTTAAATCATGTTCATTTATAGTACCTTGTCAGTCCTAAACCTGAAAAGTAATTTACTTTGGTTCAAGATTGTTAATCTTACTATTTAGAAGTCTTTCTCTCTAAGGTGTAGTTTTCAGTCCTCTACATCTGATGTATAGTTTAGCAGGTTTCATGAAATGTTATTTTACATGAAAACCGGAGGACAGGGTAGTGTTTCTCGTGTGTGAATAGTCCCCACAAGGAAAAATGGTTAAGGGTTATGTGCCAGCATTAGGTTATGTTTGGGCATAACAATTAGGTCATTGAGGATACAGTTAGGTTAAGGGGAGTGTTAGAATTAGGGTAAGACTATAGGGAATATAGATAAGGATCTGATCCCCACAAGGATATACATTTGTTTTGCATGTGTGTTGGTGAATGTGTACATCTGTGTGCATGTGTGTGCTGGTAGACCTACAAGGTTTTACACCATCAGCCATAACATTATGACCACCTGCTTAATATTGTGCAGGTCCCCATTTTGCCGCCTGAACAGCCCAGACCTGTCGAGGCACGGACTCCACTAGACCTCTGAAGGTGTACTGTGGTATCTGGCACCACAACAGCCTGACCCGTCGAGGCACAGACTCCACTAGACCTCTGAAAGCGTGCTGTGGTATCTGGCACAGAGATGTTAGCAGTGGACTGGTCTGCGCAACCAACTGCGATGCACTGTGTGTTCTGACATCTTTCTATCAGAACTAGCATTCATTTTTCTACTACATTAGCTCACCTGTTGGATTGGACCACCCTGGGCAGCCTTCGCTCCACACGTGCCTTGGCCACCCACGACCCTGTTGCCGGTTCAGCCCTTTTCCCTCCTTGGACCACTTCTGACAGGTACTGACCACTCCAGACCGGGAACCCCCTCAAGAGCTGCAGTTTTGGAGAGGATCTGACCCAGTCGTCTAGCCATCACAATTTGGCCCTTGTCGAAATGGTTCAGATCCTTAAGCTTGCACATTTTTCCTGCTTCTAACAACAACTTTGAGGACAAAATGTTCAATTGCGCCTAAGGCATCATCTGTAGTGAACAATAAGAAACCTTTTCACATTGCTTACAATGATGATTCATTTAGGTATAATTCATGTTTTTAGTAATGTTTATATAGTTACAAACGAACAGGCTGTTCTGCTGTTCTATCACCGTATCTGTGTTTTCTTATTTTGTTTTCTATGGAACAAAGGGTGATGCAAATATTCAAATGCCTATAAAGGAGATAAAGTAAAAACATTAAGACTTATAGTTTAGGATTCTTTTTTTAAATAACACATGTATTGATTAATGTTTAGCCTATACGTGGATTATTGCGCATATTACCATTCTTCAACAATTTCTTAACTATAACTCGGGACGGATACAGTCAATGAACAGGCGCGTGCATGAAAGCAGATTTGGAGCTTTGTTTTGCTACAGAGTAGGCTATCGTTGAATGAGAAGACGGACCAACTTTTGTTTGGATCGAGGGTATCCCTCCCTCCTCACTGCGTTTGACAAAAAAACTGACCCACCCCCTTCAATTCCCATGGATCGAATTACAGAACCTCCGCTTCAAGACATCTGTTCCTCTAACCTACTAACAACTGAGCGCGCTCCCGCGTACAGAGCAGTAACCAACCTACTCTCGTGGTTCGCGGATAGTGGTTTCCCCTACGTTTGACTGTGACTCACCGAAGAAGATCGACGTTGACACAAACTCACCCTGCTCGTCTTTTCGTAGTTTGTAGACCGGTGTACGGGGGAATTGGAAGGACTTTTGGCCCCTCTCCATCACTCGCTTCCGAGCAACCAGCAAGCGTCAATAGACCGGTGCTATATAGGAACTGATTTATTTTTTGTCTGCCCTCTAGCTGGGGATATTGCATCCTCCTCGTCTGTCTTGTATGGAAGAACGGACAATAATCTCGTGATTTCTAATGTGCCTAAATTTAGCGGATTTTGATATTTTATTTCTCGCGTTGAGTTTTGATTAAGGACGTCTGTGATAATGGAGTCGGTGGAAAAGGAGTGCGGAGCGCTAGGTGGATTATTTCAAGCTATCGTCAACGACATGAAGGTACGACAGCTTGATCAATGTCGACAGGTTTTTTCGACCTATTGCATGAATGATCAGACGCCGTTTACTGCCATAGTTTCCTCCTATTTCATATTCCCTTCTGGCTATACAATAGTTAAATAGGATACATTATTACAAATATATATTTTTCCTTTGTGTTGTTGGCATAGTGTTTAGATTTCTAGGGGGACAGCTGTTGCGATGAGGACCTGTTCTTGGATTATAATCAGATTGTTAATATTTTTACAGAATCTGTGGTTGCAATTTCAATAATAATAATGTTATTCCGTAGAATACAGTTTTTACTTTTAATTTAAATAAATTAAAATAGTAATCAATTGCCATTGAGTAATCAGTATACTAAAGTAGTAATCAACTGAATCATTGAATCATGCTGAAATATAAATATATGTATGTATTGATCAGAAATAGTAATTTGTAAATTGTTATCAGTCTACTGTCAATCTTGGATGTCTTGGAGGATGTATGGCATCTTCCTAACCTAACCAGATCCTTCATACCACCTCAACAGTCGGGGGCACCCATTGATCACTGAACCCATAATATTTTCAGTTTGTATGTGTCTTGCACATTTTCCTCTGTCTTCACGGGTCTAACCTAAGTCTAGTGGTGGTGAGAGGGATCGATTATTCCCATCTGACGAGCCTTTACATTTGTGGGTAGGCCAAGTGGCTTGCGTGAAAAGGTACAGCCGGTTTGGCCACTAGGCCCCGGTTCCTACCAGTGACGCTGTGGTTGTTGTGGCCCGTGCCCGCCACCATAGATCACCACGCTGTTAGATTAGGGCTAGGTGAGTGGGGGAAGGGATGCGCTCAGGCCAAGTAGGACCAGTCCTCTTAGGTCAGGCCGTATCCTGACTTGGTCGCTTGTACAACAGATGGGAAGTGCGGACCCCCTGGCTGGTGGTGTCCCTGCCAGGGTGGGACAACACCAGGAACTGTGACTCATATGGAATCATATGGAACCTAACACACACTCCTCAGCATGAATGGGATAGGTGTGTTTTTACCTGACAGGGAAACACTCTGGTTCGTAGTAATGTGTAAAAGGAATACAGAAGGTGTGATGATGTCCCACTTCCTATTGCTAGGGTCTATAAGTGGCACAGGCTGGGGTCCAAATATTATAAAGGGGAATTTTCCCTCAATTACATATCGGGCAAAATAAAAGTTAAATAAGGTAATGTCACCAGGAACACTTCAGCTCCTACCAAATGTGTTAATGAAGAGTCTTTAAGTGGCAGTTCTGATCAGGTCCCCTCATGTCCTTTCCTTTGAGTTTAAAAGGCAAAACTTCTCCTATTTCAGTAGTACTCATACTCAGTTGCTTTGTATGGGTCACTGTTAACTCTTTTCTTTTTGAGTTATTTAGCAGAGGCTCATATCCAGAGAAAACAGAACATTCTTGTTATGGTAGCTAGCTGGGACAAACATGCTAACAAGTTAATCTAATAAGCATCTATCTCCAAAATCAGTGCTAGAATTAACCCATTGGGGTTCTTAGAGAGACACGAGCTGGATGGGAGCTGCCTCCTGGAAGGGTTGGGCCCGCCAAGAGGGGGAGGAGCTCATGCTAGGGACGTAGGCTTGAGCGTTTAGTCGTTAGCGTTTAACGTATTGAGAGGCAGTTCTCCTTGCTTTTCCATAGGCATACGTCATGGTGTTCTACAAGCTTGATACAAGCTTTTAAGTGTGAAGCCAGAGATGTTTGTGGAGGAACTGGATGAAATGGGAGAAGTTGGGAAGGTTGATCCCCAGGTAACTGGCCTTGGTCACTCCAAACACAATCCCTGGGGCATCGTTTGTCATTGGACCTCTTAACCCTGTAGTCTTTCTGCATCCTCCGGTATCCAGGCCGAACCTTGTCTACGGCTCGCCCCTTAGTCCCGAGTTGGGACGTTGCAGGGAACAACATTAATTAGTCATACAGGGAAGATGGCATAGCATGGGGAAAACCTTTTAAAAGTGAAAATTGTTTTAAAAAATGAGTGAAAGTTATTAAAATTGGGTGAAACTCTTAATAGTGGGAAAATATACTCTCTGGGAACGCCATTGAATGACCTTTTAAAAGATGTGCGCATTTATTGTTCTTCTCCTTTATTGGGCAAATATTTTAGGTCTGTAAAATTCAGCATGGACAAAATGCACTTGCTCTAAGGAGAATATAGCAGGTTGTAACGAATGAGTCATATCAGAAAGTAGCAACAAAAGGTGCTTTAAAAATGCTTATTCATTGGGACGGCATGGTTTGCATTTATATTTGTGTGTGTTAATGGTTTAAACTGACATTTCTGACTGCTTTCTCCTCCAGAGTTCATATCCGGTGTGGGAAGACTTTAGCGCAAAAGCCACAAAGCTGCATTCCCAGCTCAGGTGAGACCTTGATTCTTGACTATCTTTGCTATGTCTGTGAGATTAACTGTCATATCATGTCCTACCCAATCCTTTCTCAGGACACTGGCTAATCTTAACTATACATTCTGCACTACGAATTGTTTGTAATAACTGATGTTGAATGCGTACTGTGTTCCCTTCTCCTGAATGGTTGTAGGACCACAATTCTGGCAGCCGTCGCATTTCTTGATGCCTTTCAGAAGGTTGCAGACATGGCAACCAACTCAAGAGGTTAGTAGAGAATGTCAAGATGAGCGATGCAGATGCCCTTAAACCGTTTGTCATAGAAGAGGTTTCCTTTCTCAGTCCTTTTTTTTAGGACTGCGTTCATCTAAAACACTGGAGATATAGATTTTGCCTTCACATGTTTAGCTCTTTAACACAGCTAACCAACAATCTATTGAGACATGATGGAGGGAGAACTATATTTCAACAGTATGTGTACTAGGCCTATATAAACTATATTTCAGCAGTATGTGTACTAGGCCTATATAAAGTCAAGATGAAGAATTATACTAGGGGGAAACGGCATGGAAACAACGTCTTAGACTGATAAAGCTGACCCTTTTGTGATAGGGCCAAATGGTGGGCTTGCGTTCTGCTTGGTCATGTCTGTAAGTAGGGGCAAACAGATCGGCTGTAGGCCAATGGTTAAAACAGATTGTCACCCAGTTGATCATCGTGAGCAGTATTTAGGTCAAAAACCTACACACACACACAAACACACACACCACGCAAACAGCTGGGGCTAAGCCACCTGATCTTTGTGTGGATATATTGCACCGGGCCGAGTTTTCCATCCGGCTCTTGTCTGCTTCTGCTGATTTTCCAGCAGCTCTTGTCCACCCGCGCTGGCTTTCTGTCTGCCTCCCACCCCCTTCCACAACAACTGGTCCTGAACCCAACTGCAGCCCTGCAATGTTATTTCGAATGTACAGTGTATGTGACGCAGCTAGCTTGTCAGACATAGTTCTGCGGACTATTTGCCCAGACAGCACACTCTGAGGTGGCATAGAGTTTAATTTTATAGTTGGATCCACAATCACATTACATGCGGTCTGCAACACCAATCTCCTGTACCGTTATCACCTATTTCTTCCAGTTAGCTAATGACACATAAGATAAATACCTTGTAATTGGTCAATACAAACTTCTTTTTACAAACAAGAAAGCAATACGTGTAAGCATTAATAGGAATACTCCACCTCCTAGCCAAATGTGGATTAGCATGAATAGGGATATACCAGCTTATAGCTAAGCATGGGTTAGCATGAATAGAGACAAACTAGATAATAGCCTAAAGTGTGTTCGCATACATAGGGATAAAGTAGCTAACAGCCAAACACATTTACACCATTTAGCAGACAACCCCCCCTCCCCAACCCCCATGGGAATCACACTTACAACCATGGCTTTGCAAGCACCTTGTTCATAAGGTGTATGATGAACAGCACATGTGTGTTATGAATGAAAACACAAAGCTAACAGATTAACATGAGTTAGTATAAAAAGGGACACAAGCTAATAGCATGTGAGTGCATCACTGAAACCGAAGGGAGCTCCGAGGGTGTTGTAGTGCCAGGTGACCTGAGGCTTCCCCATGGCCACACAGTCCAGTAGACCTTCGTCTGTCATCTGCAGCAGGGAAGCTCTCAGAGTAGCTGGATCCTGGCAACGTCCAGCAACTTGAACCTGTTTCACCAGGAATGTTCTGACCGGGCCTCTGGCCAAATCTTCACAGTGGATGGAGTGAGAGAAAGATGAGGTGGTGGGTTGACAGAAAGGGAGACAGATTGTGAGGCAGAAGAAAGAAAAAAGAGCAGAAATACTTACATACCATCACTCACATACCCACATGCCATCACTCACATACCCCCATACCATCACTCACATACCCCCATACCATCACTCACACATTGACATTATCATTAGGATTAAACGTTGCAACCTGGGCAAACTGACGTCCAGTGGATGTATACTGACAGCACGGGTGAAGATGTTCTGATATCACAGGAATTGGCTCCATTTAGAACCTGCATCTCAGGCTAGAAACCAACGGTCATCACCAACGCCTGTGTTCTGAATGTTTTGGATAATTAGCGATAATTCAGTGAACCAATTCCATTCCAGTCGTCCACCGGGAGCCCTTTGGTGCTTAGCCACAGTCAACTGAGTCCACAACAGCAGCCATTCGTCTGGCTGGAGGAATTTCTATATTTATTGTAACCGGCTGGTGCTAGAGAGCAATGACCCCCGAACTCTCACTGAAGGCGGCATAGTGAGGAGTGGTTTGGGGCATTTAACTTCCAAGTTGGTCCTAAAGGATTCATGAGTGATTTAAAAAAACAGATTCACAAATAGAACAGTGTTGAGAGAGAGGGAACGTAATAGTACAGAAGAGAAATAAGAATTGTCTTAGTGTGTATTAAATGTGTCGGTGCTGTAATTATTGTGTGTGTATGTATGTGTGTGAGTCCGGTGGGGGTTGTTGTGCCATAGTCTCTGTATTGTTTCTGTTTACCATCAGGCTGATTCCCTCTCAGCCTCAGGGGACGGACTACAGATACTGGGACAGATTTGATCACATTATTAACCTCTAATCTAGCCCCTGACACACTATCCCCTTCACCCCACTAACTCACCACGATGACCTATCTATTGCTTCACTACTGAAGCTCACCACCGATTATCCGTTTATATTGTATATACATTTCATATTTTACACCCCTGCATCTATCATCCAATCAACTCACTGCCCATTACAGACTAACCCCCTAACCATTTACGGCACCCTCTCAACCCACTAACCAATCCCCATCTATCTCCTACTAACCTATGTTGTCTCCTTCCTGTCAGCCTCAGCTTTGGCCAGACGCCCATCTGTCCTTTTTCTGTCACCCATTGGCATTGAAAGGAGTTGAAAAAGCAGTAGAGGCAGAACTGCTGTTGAAATAGACCCTGGGTATTATTGGGAAATTGTCTATTTATATCCTTTTAGTCACCATGACAGAAGCTCCCCCATCTTTCTCCCTTCTTCTACTCTCTACTTCCCTATTTAATTGTCTCTATCCAACTGTCCCTGCCCACCCACCCCACTTTCCCCATTCCTCCCCCTCTCCTGTCCCATCTATCTCTCTCCCCCACATCTGTCTTGCCCCATCTCGCCCTACTCTTCCATAACCCTCAGTCTGGACTCCGTGTTATGAGGGTTAATGAGAGGTGGTGGTGTTTCATGAAGCGGAGGTAGAGGTCGAGCGACAAGCACTTTTCTATGTATAACAATATGGTCATCTGTGGAACTAGCTAAACCAGACTAGCTATTGTATTCAGTAAGATCTACCCAGATCACACATCTGTTTGCTGAACATATCAAAGAGGACTTTCTAGAAGAGAGAAATGTCTCAAACCAAATGAACTTTCATTTTCTAACACTAACTGTGTTAGTTAGAACTTCGGACAACAATGTGGAAGTACATGTTGGATAGTGGCTCTTCATTGGAGTTTCAGGCTCATGCATTGGTAGCTGGGATGTGTCACTAATCTATATGTAGAGCAGCATGGGTAGGGGAAGAACAATCAGGTTTTAGGGCGTTTAAGGGGGGGGTTCTATATTTTGATGAGACCTGGAGGGGTGAGTTACTATGGCCATAGGACCCCCATCCTCCCTGTATTTAAATATGAGTGGGGGGGTGCTCTATATTTAGCTAAATGAGGAAGAATAGGTGAGTTAGTGAAAGTGGATGAACTGTATTGAGTGTAAGTTGTGTTGGGATGTTCACAGCTCAGTAACAGATCAAGAGAGTGAGAGAGAGGAATAGAAAAGCAGCGGGGCAGAGGGAGGAGACTGGCACAGAGTTAATCCTCTTACAGTTTCACTCAACACACAAGAGACAGTAATAACAGTCCTCAGATCAGCATAAGCCATACAGTAGCTTTAACTGTAACAGCCCCTTTCACCCGGAGGCCCTGGTGAGCACTGTGTGTGCCTGCACATGACTTAGGCTAGTGTACCTCTGGCTAGATCTGGCATACTCACACACAATTATCAAGCCAATCAATATCCCTCCCTCTCAGACGTGACTTTGTGTCTTTGAGAAGAGATTCATCTCTATGACAATAATGCACCGATGAAAATAAGGTATAGATAACTCGGGGGGAATGTTGAGTGCTGTAGCCACTAGAGTACAGTGAGGGGGGAAGGGATGGGGGGTGGAGGGGCAAGGGATGGGGTGTAGTAGATCAGTGTGTTAGTGAAGCAGTAATCCTGCTTTTCTGTGTTGGCAGATGGCACAGATGTTCACACAGCCATGTCTCGCGCATCATATCACAGGCCTGTCACATCCACCGTCACATCACCGCCCTGTCACCTCCACCATCATATCACAGGCCTGTCACATCCACCGTCACATCACCGCCCTGTCACCTCCACCATCAGATCACAGCCCCGTCACATCCACCATCACATCCCAGGCCTGTCACATCCACCGTCACATCACCGCCCTGTCACCTCCACCATCAGATCACAGCCCTGTCACATCCAACATCATATCACAGGCCTGTCACATCCACCGTCACATCACCGCCCTGTCACCTCCACCATCATATCACAGGCCTGTCACATACACCGTCACATCACCGCCCTGTCACCTCCACCATCAGATCACAGCCCCTTCACATCCACCATCATAACACAGGCCTGTCACATCCACCGTCACATCACCGCCCTGTCACCTCCACCATCAATTCACAGCCCCGTCACATCCACCATCATAACACAGGCCTGTCACATCCACCGTCACATCACCGCCCTGTCACCTCCACCATCAGATCACAGCCCCGTCACATCCACCATCAGATTACTATTATGCCACCGCCAACAACTACTATGGCCGTTATAGTTACTACTCCTGTTACTACTTCTATGACGATGATTACTATTGTACCATCACTACTGCTACTACTACTCCCGTTACTATGACAATAATTACTATTATGTTACTACTACTGTTACTACTACTACCACTATTGTTACTAAGACTACAACAATGACTACTGTTATACCACTTTTACTACTACTACTGTTTCTAATTTTACAACTCCTGTTACTACTACTCCAACGATGATTACTATTATACTACTACTTCTGCTGCTACTACTACTAATACCACTGTTTCTACTACCACTGTTAACATAGTACTTTTACTACTACTATTACTGCTACTACTACTTATACTATGATGATGGTTACTAATACTACTATGATACTCTAATCAGGATATTTGAGGAGAACACTAATGTAATCAGGGTATTTGAGGAGAACACTACTCTAATCAAGGTCTTTGAGGAGAACACTATGTTCAGCTATTTCCTGTGAGTACTGGGGTAGAGGGGGAGATCAGACAGGGGGAGGAACACACTAACTCAATGAGGGTAAGAGGTGACTGAGTGAATAGAAATATCATTGGAATGATGAATGACCAAAACCAAAAATGTGTTTGGACAGTAATTACAAAATGCAGGAAGGAGAGATCCATTTCTGGGTCAAGGCTACATTGTTACTTATCTAGTCACTGTGACACTGACCTTGAAAACGACCTGGTGGAGGAAGGTCATACGAATGGAGCACAGACAGACAGAATGCTAGGCCACATGACTTTCTAGACTCGTAAGGAATCTTTCAGGGGCCAAATAGAATGATGACAGACATCTGTTTCTGTGAATTCTGTGGAAAGCAATAAGTGTTGGAAGTCTGTGGAAAGCATGGAGTGTGCCCTATTAAGCATTCTGGTGCGTCCTGTGTGGTTGTTATTCAGTATGTTTGTGACTGCAGAAAGTATGGTGTCTCAACAGCACCGTTCCCTCTGGGTTTACCTGACCTTTGCTCTATAGCAACACCCTAACCCTTCTGCTCTATGGCAACACCCTAACCCTTCTGCTCTATGGCAACACCCTAACCCTTCTGCTCTATGGCAACACCCTAACCCTTCTGCTCTATGGCAACACCCTAACCCTTCTGCTCTATGGCAACACCCTAACCCTTCTGCTCTATGG